>JALRMN010000025.1:340000-415000 GCA_024760905.1 Plotosus lineatus | reverse complement strand
GCCCGGGTTAACAACGACTGCCATCAGTGCTGTTAACCAACAGGGTGCTGGTGGAAATTGGACTACTGTTGGTTGAAGAAGGAGAGGCAGGAAGCGTGTCCATAGGCAGAGAGAGAAGAGGAAAGGCAGGAGTCTAGGACAGAAAGTAGGGACTTTGAATGCTGGAACTATGGCAGGAAAAGGTAGAGAGCTGGCTGACATAATGCAGAGGAGGAAGGTGGACATACTGTGTGTTCAGGAGACCAGGTGGAAAAGTAGCAAAGCTAGAAGATTAGGAGCAGGGTTTAAGCTGTTTTTTCATGGTGTGGATGGGAAGAGAAATGGAGCAGGAGTCATCTTGAAGGAGGAGTTTGTTAGGAATGTTCTAGAAATGAAAAGAGCGTCCGACAGAGTGATGAGTCTCAAGTTAGAAATTGAAGGTTTTGAATTTAATGTTGTTAATGCTTATGCCCCACAGGCAGGATGTGAGCTAGAAGAGAAGGAGAGATTCTGGAGTGAGTTAGATGAAGTGATGCAGAATACCCCCAAAGATGAGAGTAGTCATTGAGGCAGACTTCAATGGACATGTTGGTGCAGGAAACAGAGGGGATGAGGAAGTGATGGGCAGGTTTGGTATCCAGGACAGAAACGTAGAAGGACAGATGTTGGTAGATTTTGAAAAAAGGATGGAAATGGCTGTCGTAAATACTTTCTTCCAGAAGAGAGAGGAGCATAGAGTGACTTATAAAAGCGGAGGTAGGAGCACACAGGTAGACTACATCTTGTGTAGGCATTGTAATTTGAAGGAAGTCAGTGACTGCAAAGTAGTAGCGGGTGAGAGTGTTACCAAACAGCATAGGATGGTGGTGTGCAGGATGATGCTGATGGTGAGGAAGGTGAAGAAGGCATTGGCAGAGCAGAAGACAAAGTGGTGGAAGCTGAAAAAGGAAGAGTGTCATGTTGTCTTCAAGGAGGAGTTGAAAATGGCTTTGGGTGGTCAGGAAGTGCTTCCAGATGACTGGACAACTACAGCTAATGTGATCAGGGAGACAGGTAGGAGAATACTTGGTGTGTCATCTGGAAGGAGAGGAGATTAAGGAGACGTGGTGGTGGAATGAGGAAGTGCAGGAGTGTATACAAAGGAAGAGATTAGCTAAGAAGAAGTGGGACATAGAGAGGACCGAAGAGAGTAAACAGGAGTACAGGGAGACACAGCGTAAGGCGAAGGGAGCGGTGTCAAAGGCCAAACAGATAACTTGTATGCTCGGTTGGAAAGTAAAGAGGGAAAAAATGATTTATACAGGTTGGCACAGCAAGGATATAGAGATGAGAAGGATATGCAGCAAGTTAGAGTAATTAAGGACAGAGAGGGAAATGTATTGATTGATGACAGAAGTGTGCTCGGAAGATGGAAAGAGTACTTTGAAGAGCTGATAAATGAGGAAAATGAGAGAGAAAAAAGAGTAGAAGAGGTGACTGTTGAGGACCAGGAAGTAGCAAAGATTAGTAATGGTGAAGTGAGGAGGGCATTGAAGAGGATGAAGAATGGAAAGGCAGTTGGCCCTGATGACATACTGGTGGAGGTATGGAAGTGTCTAGGAGAGGTCGCAGAAGATTTTCTGACAAGAACATTCAACAAGGTCTTAGAGAGTGAGAGGATGCCAGAGGAATGGAGGAGAAGTGTGTTGGTGCCCATTTTTTAAGAACAAGGGAGACGTGCAGAGTTGTGGCAACTATAGAGGGATAAAGTTGATGAGCCATACGATGAAGTTATGAGAAAGAATAGTGGAAGCAAAACAAAGGGCAGAGGTCAGCATTTGTGAACAACAGTTTGGTTTCATGCCAAGAAAGAGCACCACAGATGCAGTGTTTGCCTTGAGGATGTCAATAGAGAACTACAGGGAAGGAGCTGCATTGTGCCTTTGTGGATCTGGAGAAAGCATATGACAGGGTGCCGAGAGAGGAACTGTGGTATTGCATGAGAAAGTCTGGAGTGGTAGAGAAGTAGAGTGGTGCAGGACATGTATGAGAGATGGAAGACAGTGGTGAGGTGTGCTGTCGGGTGTGACAGAAGAGTTCAAGGTGGAGGTGGGACTGCATCAAGGGTCAGCTCTGAGCCCCTTCTTGTTTGCTATGGTGATGGACAGGCTGACAGACGAGGTTAGACAAGAATCTCCGTGGACTATTATGTTTGCAGATCACATTGTGATCTGCAAAGAGAGCAGAGAACAAGTGCAGGAAAATCTAGAGAGGTGGAGGTATGCCCTGGAAAGGAGAGGAATGAAGCTTAGCCTCAGTAAGACAGAATATATGTGTATGAATGCCAAGGACCCACCAGAAACGGTGAGGTTACAGGGAGCATAAGGAAGGTGGAGGGTTTTAAGTACTTAGGCTCAACAATCCAGAGCACTGGAGAGTGTGGAAAAGAGGTGAAGAAGCATGTGCAGGCTGGTTGGTATGGTTGGAGAAAAGTGTCCGGTGTGATGTGTGATAGGAAGGTATCGGCAAAAATGAAAAGAAAAGTGTACAAGACGGTGTTGAGACCAGTGATGTTGTATGGTTTAGAAACGGTGGCCCTGGGGAAAAGACAGGAAGCAGAGCAGGAGGTAGCAGAGATGAAAATGTTGAGGTTCTCTTTGGGAGTAACGAGGATGGATAGGATCAGGAATGAGCACATCAGAGGGACAGCACATGTAAGACGTTTTGGAGACAAAGTCAGAGAGGCTAGATTGAGATGGTTGGACATGTACAGAGGAGGAATATTGAGAATATTGGTAGTCGGATGCTGAGGTTGGAACTATCAGGCAGAAGGCCGAGAGGAAGACCAAAGAGACAATTCATGGACGTGGTCAAGGAGGACATGAAGGCAGTTGGTGTAAGAGAAAAAGATGCAAAGGATAGGGTGAGATGGAGGCAGACGATTCGCTGTGGTGACCCCTGAAGGGAAAAGCCAAAAGGAAAAGAAGAAGAAGAAAGAAGAAGAAGATATATAAAACATTAGCTTTGCCTCCTGCTCTGACTGACGTTATATGTACATGCAATGTGTGTATATAATATCAATAAATGCATACTCAATGCTATAAATGCTTATAATATCAATTAAACATTCAAAATAACACATAAGATAAATAAAATGTAAATACATGCAAACGCACTCATGCGCTGAAGGAATAAATTAAGATAAGATAAGATAAGATACAGCTTTATTAATCTCACAATGGAGAAATTCACTGTTACAGGCTCTTGAGGTACTATCAGTAGGGGGTGCAAAAATAGATACAAGTACAAACATACACACATACATATATTATATAAGTAAATAAATAAATAGATACATAAATAGTATAAATTACTAAACAATAAAAAAAAAGAATGGAGCAACTTTATAGACTGGCCTATATTAAAGTGTAATGTATCTGAGTGCAGAGTAGATGGGTTGATATGGTTCACAGTCAGTGGGGTAGATGTGGTTGATTAAAGTGCACGGGGTTTTTATTGCACATAACCGGTATTTTCACAGACAGTTACAAAGTGGCGTTGTACAGTCTGATAGCGGTGGGAATGAACGACCTGCGGTAGCGCTCCTTCCTGCACTGAGGATGTCTCAGTCGTCCACTGAAGGAGCTGCTCAGCTCCTCTACAGTCTGGTGCAGTGGGTGAGAGCTGTTGAACAGGATGGATGTGAGCTTTGCTACCATCCTCCTCTCACTCACCTCCTCCACAGAGTCCAGTGGGCAGCCGAGGACAGAGCTGGTTGATAGGATAAATGAGATGCAACTATGTGTGTATTGTAAATGAGATGCAACTATGTGTGTATTGTAAATGAGATGCAACTATGTGTGTATTGTAACTTCTGTGTATCTAAAGCTTCCTGTTCTACTTGTAATTGTGACATGTGAAATGTGAAACTGTTGGGTGGGTGTTCCTGTGTCGTGTTTCGGTTCGGGTGTGGGATTCGGAAAGTAACAATGTATAACAATGAGGAATTGCTTTGAAATGTAATTAGCCAAGTGTTAAGCGCCGCAGGGCACAAACATGTATATGGAAATGCTTTGTGAACACGCAATTACTACTTTGCATGCACATCCCCAAGTGTTCCGTGCCGCAGTGCACAAACATATATGTTAATGCTTTATGAACACGCAATTACTGCTTTGCACGCACATCCCTCTGTATAAATAAATGGACACTGCATGTGTTCGATGAGCTTCCGATGAATAAACCAGACTGATTTCACTCGTGTGGTTGCTTGTCTGTTGCTCCCGGAGCACTCTCAGATGTTGAGATACAGGAATCCAGATCGTGCAGATTTAACTAGGAACTTCTACTGAGAAAATTCCTACATGCGCTCACACAGACGAGTGCCTCACATAAAATTTATAAAAATATCTACACACTAGCCCCTTGACTATTTACTGTTTTGCACTCACGTCCCCGCATATTCACGGATTGCAGAGTAACTGTCATGTGATTCAAATTCAGCCAATGGCCCTCCTGCTGATTGGTTGAGATGATGTATATGCCCCTTTTTCCTCATTTGCACAACAGTTCTCAATGAGCCTTTTTTTGTGTGTGTTTTAATTACCAGTTAATCGCTATGATGCCACTCAAACGCTGGCTAAGTGCCAGAAAAAGGTAATGACGTTGGATGTCTCTTCTGAAGAAATAAGACTTTTTCGTAGGGACTGAACATTTTCAAGTACGTAGTATGGCCGGAAGTGCTAACTAAGCCTCTCAGAGCTCCGCCTGGGCCTAGCCGCTAATCGCTAGCATTGAGCTCCTAACCAAGCGCCGGAGAATCTCAAAACTCCGCCTGGGCATAACATAGCTGCTCAAGATATAAATTATTGCCCGAAGCTGAACCTGTTCATGCTGTAGTAGGGTCGACCGATCATAGACGAGCATGATGCAAACCATGAACAAACAAATAAAACAAATTAAAATGAACAAAGAAACAATTTGACTCTGAGAACTCCACGAGGTTGCCCTCTAGGCAGCACCATCTTGGACACGTCACGCCAAGACGTCACTCCAAGACATCACTCCAAGTTCAATGTAAAAAGACATGAAGCATAATAAAGTTTATCCTTTTGGTATCATTTGTTAAACATGCTCCAGAACATAAAATCTCAAACGCACAAACATTCTAAGAATTAACTGAGGTACTGTACTGGAATAATAATTGAAAAAGACTTTAAAACGAGTGCTTTACAACAGTATATGCTGTATAATGTTTATATATTTTATTACTAAATATCACAGTACAAAATTAAAATGCGAATGTCAAGGGCCTACTGTAAGTAATAAATTATTTCCTCACCCTCCGCGGGTGATCTCTGTCTTTTTTCTCCCTTCAAGCTCGGGTCCTCTACCAGAGGCCAGGGAGATTCAGGGTTCTGCGCAGGATCTTTGCTGTTCCTAGGACTGCGCTTTTCTGGATTGAGATGTCGGATGTTTTTTCTGGGATCTGCTGTCGCCACTCTTCCAGTTTGGGGGTTACTGCCCCAAGTGCTCCGATAACCACGAGTACCAGCGATGCCTTCACTTTCCAGTCTCTCTCCAGCTCCTCTTTGAGCCCCTGATATTTCTCCACTTTCTCATGTTCCTGCTTGTGAATATTGCTATCACTTGGTATTGCTATGTCAACCACCACGGCTTTCCTCTGCTCTTTGTCAATCACCACAATGTCTGGTTGGTTCGCCATCACCATTCTGTCAGTCTGTATCTGGAAGTCCCACAGGATCTTCGCGTGGTCATTCTCCATCACCTTTGGTGGTGTTTCCCACTTTGATCTTGGGGTCTCCAGCCCATACTCGACACATGTTCCTGTACACGATACCAGCCACCTGTTGTAACGTTCCATGTATGCTTTTCCTGCCAGCATCCTAAAGTTATGTGCTGGACTGTCTCAGGGGCCTCTTTGAACAACCTACCTCTTGGGTCTTGTCTGGTGTGGTAGATCTGAGCCTCTATTGCTCTAGTATTCAAGGCTTGTTCCTGTGCTGCCATTATGAGTGCTTCTGTGCTGTCCTTCAGTCCAGCTCTTTCCAACCATTGGTAGGACTTCTTGAGATCAGCCACATGTTCTGGTGGTACATCCCATGTAGGGGCTTATCCTGCCATGATGGTTCCTCCTGCACCTCATCATCTGTCCCCCATTGTCTGAGACATTCACTTAGCACGTCGTCGGTTGGGGCTTTATCCTTGATATACTTGTGGATCTTAGATGTTTCATCCTGGATAGTGGCTGTCCTCGACCTCCTTCCTTGCGGCTTGTGTTGTCTCAGGGTGCTGGATTTGGGATGGAACCCTCCATGCATGGTTAGTAGCTTTCGTGTCTTTACATCTGTGGTCTGTATCTCGTCCTTTGGCCAACTTATTATTCCAGCAGGGTATCTGATCACTGGTAGGGTGTAGCTGCTTATTGCCCGAGACTTGTTCTTACCATTGAGCTGGCTTCTTAGGACTTGCCTTACTCGCTGTAGGTACTTGGTCATGGCTGCTTTCCTTGTTACTTCATCGAGGTTACCATTTGCCAGGGGGATTCCGAGATACTTGTAACTATCCTCAATGTCTGCTATTGTTCCTTCTGGGAGTGAGACCCCTTCTGTGTGGTCTACCTTCCCTCTCTGTCACCATCCGACCGCACTTCTCTAGTCCGAGTGACATCCCTGTGTCTGCGCTATAGATCCTGGTGGTGTGGATCAGTGAATCTATGTCTCGCTCATTCTTAGCGTACAGCTTGATATCATCCAGGTAGGTGACTAATTGTGGCCCCATTCCTGAGTTGGTATCTGTAGCCAGTCTTGTTGATTATTTGGCTTAGGGGGTTCAGACCTATGTAGAACAACAGTGGGGACAGAGCGTCTCCTTGGTATATGCCACATTTGATCAAGACTTTCGCAAGTCGCTTGCCATTGGCTTCAAGTGTGGTTTTCCACATCCTCATCGAGTTCCCTATGAAGGCTCTTAGAGTCCTGCTAATGTTGTACATCTCCAAGCATTCAGTGATCCAAGTATGTGTATTGAGTTGACAAGTATGTGACATGAGCTTCCACATGGTGGAGAGACAAGTTATTGGCTGATAGTTGGCTGGGACTATTCCCTTTGAGGGATCCTTCTGGATCAGGATGGTACGCCCCTTAGTTAGCCATTCAGGGTGGGTTCCTTCTCTTAGCAGTTGGTTCATTTGTACAGCTAGGCGCTCATGGAGTGCCGTGGCGTGTATCATGTCATGGCCGGGTGCCTTCCAGTTCTTCATAGCTGAGACTCTTTCCTGGACGTCTGTCACCGTAATAGTAACTGGGCTCTGTTCGGGGTGTTTGCTGTGGTCCTCTCTCAGATCCACCAGCCACTGTGCATCGTGGTTGTGTGATGCTTCCCTTTCCCATATGCCTTTCCAGTATTGCTCGGTTTCCAGCCTTGGTGGGTCTGCTCTGCTGTTATTACCCTGCCATTGAGCGTACACTTTCACAGGTTGAGTTGCGAACAGCCAGTTTACTCGCCTGGCTTCATTCTCTCTTGTGTACGTCTTTAGGTGGCTGGCCAAGGCTGGAAGCCTTTGTTTGGAGTTTCGAGTGCTTCAGGTTTGGGCATCCGGATGTACCTCTTGGGTACTTGCTTTTTCATTACACCCTTCTGGGCCTCTGACAGTTGACTCACTTCTCGCCATGCTTCCTTGATCTTAGCCTCCAACCTTCTTCTTTTATATATATATATATATATATATATATATATATATATATATATATATATATATATATATATATATATATATAGTTTTCTTAATCATTACTACATTTTACTACATTAAAACTGTATTAATGAATGATAGTTCAACACAATAGAATGTGTTTAAGAAGCACACCGCATGTAATAGATACATAGTATTTTACTTTCGGTTGATCATTCGCTCATGTAATATGATACATGGGGTTTTACTTCCGGGTACAGAACTCAAGGATTATCTATATATAGCACAAGAGGGGCCGGAACCGAACCCCCATGAACAATACAGGGGGCCTACTGTATACACACACACACACACACACACACACACACACACACACACACACACACACACATACAGTATATATGTGAATATGAATATTGCCTATGGAGGTCGTCACGATTGTCGGAGGCACGTCAACTCAAAAAAACATTCTGAACACGCGACGAGGGCCAATCAGTCAGAAACCAGTGGAATCAAACACTTCTTTAAAAAAAACATCACTCGTGCAGGAGGAATTATGGTATTATAATATATTTAATATTATATTATAATTATAAGTGCCATGTACAGAATTATATCGACTGTGAGAAAAGCTTTTAAAGATTCCGATATTGCTAAAGATTTTTTTATTGCTAAAGATATTTTTAAAGATTCCGATAGTGCTCGTGTTCGAAAGCTACAGTTATGATAATGGACATGGCTGCAGAAACGAGTGAAAAATTAGTTAAACTTATGCAAAGCTCACCATTTACCATATCAACGGATGGCAGCAACGATAATGAAAAGCTATTTCCCCTTTGTTGTGAGGACTGTTGATCCTCACTCACACCTTTCCTATTGAGTTCCGGTTTTTGCATGTGAGTCATATGATGGTGTTGCCATCCTACCTTTAGATTTTAAGTGTGATATAAAATAAATATGTTAATAATTTTGCTTACAAATACATCTGTTGCGAATTCATGTGCATGGAAGAAGTGTCACTGAAATTTTTTCAAAAATACTGAAAATAGTTGTGAAGAATACTGAAAATCTATATCTGAGGTAGGCATCTCTGCAATGTGCTCAAAGGCTGCACTCAAGGAGCACATCAAGACAGCAGCCTATCTAGTTTCTCATGTTTGAGGAGAAGCTTCTTGGACACAATTAAAGTTGCCTTTTAATAGTGTTACATAATGCAAAGTTAATTCTTTAAACACCAACGTAAAGCTTGGATTGGTTTATTTAAACCTGGACATAAAATGAAAGCTCACTGTCTTTTCACCAAACACCAGGAATGTTTTTTATTACGTCAGGAACATTATGTGCACGAGATCATCTTTCTGTATAGTGTTCACACAACTAACATCCAACAGTAAAGAGTGAAACAACCACTTTACCCAGGAAGTGGCTGAACACTATGAGCTGTGCTAGTTAATGAGTCTTTAAATATGTTTTACCTTGAAATGTCTTCCCAAGATCCATCCACATTTTCACCATCACTGTTTCTGGTCACTCAGGAATTGGTGACATGAAAGATTTTTACAGATTTCTTACATTTATTCCACTTGGAATCCAGCACACAGCAGTACAACAGTACACAGTCTGTTTCAACAACGCCCACAATATACCTGCCTGGGACTGGCTCCTGTTTTAGTACCATAAACAAAATCTATGGAAATAAGAAACTGTGTTTTTCCACAAAAGGTACAGAGAGATTAAATCACTTTCATTTGTGGAATTAACGTGTTTGTGGTAAAGGTATGGTGTGGATACCACAGAGGCATGTTAGAATTATTCTTTCTGATAGATTGTGGATCTACAACAGAAACTGATTATGAAAGTCCTACATAAATAAAACATGTAAGCAAATCTGACAAAAATGATTTTTAAGGACAGGGAAAAAAAAATCTCAGAAATATCTTGAAAACTTAAAAATTTATAAACAGTTGAAGTTTGTTGAACTATGCCAATCATTCTGAAGAAAAAAATCAGCCTTTAAGTCAAAGGCATTTATTCAGTGGGAAAATATCCCACATTAAGAAATAATTATTTTACAGCATTCTGTAGATACTCTTATCCAGAGCAACTTACAATTATCTTTTTTTTAAATACAATTGAGAAATTGAAGATTAAGGCCCCTGCTACAGGGCCCAACAGCAGTGATAGTGGGAATTGAACTACTGACCTTCAGCTCAGTAACCGATTGCCTTAACCACTAAGCCACCACTGCTCCCTTTACAGCAAATCATGGGTGCCACAATTATTAGCACCCCTGATGTTAATACTTGAACCCCTTTTAACAGCACCTAATCTTTTTCTGTAATATTTCACAGGATGGGAAAATACACAAAGGGGATCATGCACTGTTTCTCTCTGTACAATCTCTCTAAATCATCCTCTGCTCTTCAGCTCTCTCCACAGATTTTCAATGAGGTTGAGGTGTGGGGATTGAGATGGCCATGGTAGGAGCTTGATCCTGTCTCTGGTGATTTCTTTGTAGATTTGGCAACATGTTTAGGGTCATTATCTTGCTGAAAGACCCAGTGATAACCCATCTCCAGCTTTTGGGAAAAGGCTGCCAGATTTTAATTTAAAATGTCCTGGTATTTCAAAGCATTCATGATGCCATGCACCCTAACAAGATTCCCAGGGCCTCTGGAAAAGAAACAGGCCCACAGCATCACCTCCCCCATACCTAACAGTGGGCATGAGGTACTTTTTTGTATGCTCATCTTTTGTGTTCTGCCAGACCCACTTGGAGGGTTTGTTACCAAAAGCTCTATCGACCAAACCACACAGTTCCAGTTGAAGTCCCAGTACCACTTCGTGAACTCCAAATGTTGGCATTTATGATTTTGACTTAGAATTTTTTTTTCATGCATCCCTCGCAAACAGCTTGTTGGCACGTAGATGGTGCCTGATGGTTTTTTTTTTCGTAGACTTTGTGAACCCAAGACGCTATCAGTTTTTGCAGTTCTTTACAGTGAGCATTGGAGAACTTTTTTGTTTTTCTTACCATGAATTACGAATCAAATATTCCTAGATACTCTGATAAACTTTGTAAGCTACAGTAGAAATCACATAAATACTTCTTAAAATACTTAATACTTAAATACTTTTAATACTTAAAATTCACTTGAGTTGAAGGTTACTCTTTCTACAATTTTCAATTTGACAGTAACTTCAGTAATAAAATTTTTATTTATTATCAGACATTTATCATCTTACCCACCCAGGTGTGCCAATAGTTATGGGTGGCACACACACACACACACACACACACACACACACACACACACACACACATACTAGTCCTTCTCAAAAAATTAGCATATTGAGATAAAGTTCATTATTTTCTGTAATGTACTGATAAAAATTATACTTTCATATATTTTAGATTCATTGCACACAAACTGAAATATTTCAAGTCTTTTATTGTTTTAATACTGATGATTTTGGCATACAGCTCATGAAAACTCAAAATCCCTATCTCAAAAAATTAGCATATCATGAAAAGGTACTCTAAACGAGCTATTAACCTAATCATCTGAATCAACCAAGTAACTCTAAACACCTGCAAAAGATTCCTGAGGCTTTTAAAAACTCCCAGCCTGGTTCATTACTCGAAACCGCAATCATGGGTAAGACTGCTGACCTGACTGCTGTCCAAAAGGCCATCATTGACACCCTCAAGCAAGAGGGAAAGACACAGAAAGAAATCTGTGAGCGAATAGGCTGTTCCCAGAGTGCTGTATCAAGGCACCTCAGTGGGATGTCTGTGGGAAGGAAAAAGTGTGGCAGAAAACGCTGCACAACCAGAAGAGGTGACCGGACCCTGAGGAAGATTGTGGAGAAGGGCCGATTCCAAACCTTGGGGGACCTGTGGAAGCAGTGGACTGGGCTACAGGTGCTGCATTCCCCAGGTCAAGCCACTTTTGAAACCAGAAACAGCAGCAGAAGCGCCTGACCTGGGCTACAGAGAAGCAGCACTGGACTGTTGCTCAGTGGTCCAAAGTACTTTCTTCAGATGAAAGCAAATTTTGCATGTCATTCGGAAATGAAGGTACCAGAGTCTGGAGGAAGACTGGGGAGAAGGAAATGCCAAAATGCCTGAAGTCCAGTGTCAAGTACCCACAGTCAGTGATGGTCTGGGGTGCCATGTCAACTGTTGGTGTTGGTCCACTACGTTTTATCAAGGGCAGGGTCAATGCAGCTAGCTATCAGGAGATTTTGGAGCACTTCATGCTTCCATCTGCTGAAAAGCTTTATGGAGATGAAGATTTCATTTTTCAGCACGACCTGGCAACTGCTCACAGTGCCAAAACCACTGGTAAATGGTTTACTGACCATGGTATTACTGTGCTCAATTGGCCTGCCAACTCTCCTGACCTGAACCCCATAGAGAATCTGTGGGATATTGTGAAGAGAAAGTTGAGAGACACCAGACCCAACACTGTGGATGAGCTTAAGACCGCTATCGAAGCATCCTGGGCCTCCGTAACACCTCAGCAGTGCCACAGGCTGATTGCCTCCATGCCATGCTGCATTGAAACAATCATTTCTGCAAAAGGATTCCCGACCAAGTATTGAGTGCATAACTGAACATAGTTATTTGAAGGTTGACTTTTTTGTATTAAAACCACTTTTTTATTGGTTGGATGAAATATGCTAATTTTTTTGAGATGGGGGATTTGGTTTTTCTTTACTTTTTTTGCCAAAATTATCAATCTTAAAACAATAAAAGGCTTGAACTACTTCAGTTGTGTGTAATGAATCTAAAATATATGAAAGTCTAATGTTTATCAGTACATTACAAGAAATAATGAACTTTATCACAATATGCTAATTTTTTGAGAAGGACTAGTATGTGTGTGTATATGTATATATATATATATGTGTATATATATATATATACCAATTTAATTCAATCAGTCTCTGTAACAGTAAAATGAAGCGTTCACTGCTTGTAAAAGTGAGTTTACATGGTATTTCAAGATCCCCTGTCACTGGGGAATGTCTATAATGTTCATCAGTGACAACACATTTGATCGTTCCGCTGTGTTTTTAAAAAACAAGAAAACATTTTGCTGTGTTCTCTTGGTAAATGTCCAACAACCGATGGACCATTAGAAACTGCTACAGCCTGGTGGTACCCGTCTGCTGCCTTGGGAGTCCCACAGGCTAATACAACCCAATAGGCCTCCTTTTTCAGCTGGACCCTTCACCCCATGTATCCACCTCCAGGTAGCTAGCTGGACATTCCATGTCACCCACCTCCTCTGGGACGTGGTTGTAGCTCTGCCAGAGGTGGGAGTTAAAGGCCTCTCGGATAGGAGACTCCGCAAAACGTTCCTAGCAGACCCTAATTACAAGCTTGGGCCTGCCAGGTCTGGAAGGCAGCCTCCCCCACCATCGAAGCCAGCTCACCACCAGGTGGTGATCGGTAGACAGCTCAGCTCCCCTCTTCACCTGAGTGTCCAGAACATGCAGCCTCAAGTCCAATGGTACGACTGCAAAGTCGATCATCAAACTGCGACCTAGGGTGTCCTGGTGCCAAGTGCACTTATAGGCACCTTTATGTTTGAACAGGTGTTCGGGATAGACAAATTGTGACGGGCATAGAAGTCCAACAACGAAACACCATTTGGGTTCAGATTGTAGAGGCCGAACCTACCAATGACACCCTTCCGTTTCACACTATTGTTGCCTACATGGGCGTTGAAGCCTCTCAAGACAATGAGTGAGTCTCCAGTGGAGACTCATTGTCTTGGGTGAAACCAAAAAAGTACAAACCGGGATCTGTCAGACAGGACACTAAAGACCCAATAGGCTTTCTTTTTCAGCTGGACAGCCCCCTCACCGCAAGTGTACACAACCAATTTCAGGGGCTACTGCCACAGCAGGCACTGATGACCTTCATAGCCACAGTTGTGGACTGCTGCCACAATAATGGAAGTGTGAATCATGGCCCATTCAGATTCCATGTCATCTGCTCCGTTGGAACGTGGTTTTAGCTCTGCTGGGTGTGTGAGTTCAAGGCCCCTCTGACAGGAGATTCCGTGAAACATTCCCAGGAGTCCATAACTACATGCTTTGGCATGCCAGGTCTGGAGGACAGTCTTCCTCATCATCAGAGCTAGTTCACCACCAGTTGGTGAACAGTTGAAAGCTCAGCACTTCTCCTCACCCAAGTGTCCAGAATATCTGGCTGTAAGTTCAGTGACAAGATTACAAACTGCTGCCTAGGGTGTCCTGGTGCTAAGTGCACTTGTGGACACTCTTATGTTCGAACATGGTGTGCCTGATGGACAAACCATGATAAGCACTAAAGTCCAACAATAAAACACCAGTTGGGTTCAGGTCAGAGAGGCTGTACTAGTGTACCATACTAGCGGTGTGTAACCATCTTCCCCCATCAGATCTGCTTTTGTCTTCTTTGCTTTGACTTCTACTGTTGCTGGGTCTACAACCACACCATTGCTTAAGAATATAACTGAGCACTTCATCCAGAGACACATTTTGGGCTCAATTTTAGGTTGTGGAACCAGAGCTGCTGGAAAACAACCTCCAACCTCTGCCAAACCTCATCTTCAGTTGCTGCACAAGTTGTCAAAGTAGCACAATAAACTTCTGAAATTTAACTCTCAAAATATACTCAGCACCTACCTTCCTTCTGATTCTTTCTCTTTTAATTATGCTGCCATAGCTGATCATGCTGAAGTCTCTGCTTGCATTCAGCAATGATAAATTATTCTATTTTCATTCCACTATTGTGAGTGTACCTAACAACCTGTTACGCCTGGAGCATATGCGTTGGACCCAAAGATGCAGGAGACCATGTAAGAAGATTCAATGATTTTATTTTTGCACTGTGAAAATCTCAATCACTGGAAATAATTATTCAATGGAAACTGGTCGAGCACAAAGCAGGATACCAGGAGTCAGAGAGATAGCAGAGAAACGGAATCACAAGGAAGGACAATCTTCTGACATCAGAGGGAAGATGCTGCTCCTATTTATAGCTCCCTAATTGTTGATTGCTGAATGGAAACAGGTGCGCTCTCTAGACCTCACCTGCAGGTAACAGCTACACCCTCGCCAGAGCCTGCAATGAATGAAGAGAGAATTAACGCCACCAGCCAGCACAGACCATAACAGTACCCCCCCTTAAGGGGCGCCACCTGCCACCCGACCAGGCTTGTCCGGGAATTGACAATAAAACTCGTTTAATAAGTCCGGGTCCAGGATTAGTGAGCGAGGAATCCAGGAGCGTTCTTCGGGGCCATACCCCTCCCAGTCCACCAGGTACTGAAAACCTCGACCCCGTCTGTGTACGCGGAGTGTCCATCAATCAGCTGGGAAGGAATGGTGGGGGGTCGTGGGGGGTGGAGGGGACTTTCCACCATGGGCTTGATCAGGGATACATTGAATACTGGGTGTACTTTAAGTGAGGATGGGATTTTTAGTTGGACGGCGCTGGGGTTTATAATTTTTTCGATCACAAAAGGCCCAATGTACCTGGGAGACAATTTCTTTAAGTCGACTTGCAGGGGCAGATCCTGGGAGGAGAGCCAAACTTGTTGCTCAACTGTGTAGGAAGGTGCCGGGGCCTGATGACGATCAGCGACTCTCCGGTTTTGCGCCACTGTTCGTTCCAGGGTGACACGTGCTTCTTTCCATACCTGGCGTGCTCTGCAAAACTGTGCCTGGACAGATGTAACTGCCACTTTGACCTCCTGGGTGGGACACAGGGGAGGCTGGAACCCGTTGATCACCATAAAGAGGTACATCTTGGTGGCGGGGCAGACCAGAGAGTTGTGTATATATTCGATCCATGGGAGATGTGTGGCCCAGGAGGCTGGGAGACGGGAGGCAACGCAATGAAGGGACGATCTGAGGCTTAGATTCGTTTGCTTCGCCTGCCCGTTAGACTAAGGATGGTAGCCGGAGATCAAGCTACAGGAGACTCCCAAGGTGTCGCAGAACGCCTTCCAAACTCTAGATGCAAACTGGGGGCCCCGGTCCAAAATGACGTCCCGAGGGATGCCAGGGAGGCAAAAGACATGTTTGACCAAGAGACTAGCTGTTTCCATCATCGAGTTGAGTTTGAATAGGGGCGACGAAGTGAACCACCTTGGAGAACCGGTCCACTATCGTCAGGATGACTCTGTTGCCCTCGAATGGGGGTAACCCCATAACAAAGTCCACCACAATGTGCAACCAGGGACGATGAGGAATGGGTAAGGGTTGGAGGAGACCCGTGGGTGTACGATGGGAAGACTTGCTCCGGGCACAGGTCGCACAAGCTCCCACAAACTCCCTGATGTTTACTGCTATTGTTGGCCACCAGAAGCGTTATTCGAGTAGGAAGAGAGTTCGGTGGGCTCCGGGGTGACAGGCTAAGAGCACTGGGGTTCTGGTTGGCGGGGGGAACATATAGTTAAGCTTGGGGGCACCCGACGGGCTCCGTTTCCCTTTGATGGGCATCCTGAACTAGCTGTTTAACCTCCCATTGGGCTGCTCCGAGTAGACAGGAGGCGGGCAGGATGGTCTCCATGGTGGTCTCTTCCCCCGAGGAAAACTGACTGGAGAGAGTGTCTGGCTTTGTGTTCCGGGAGCCGAGTCGTTACGTTAGTGTGAAGTTGAATCTTCCTAAGTAGAGCGACCATTGTGCCTGACGGGAGTTCAACCTCTTGGCTGTACAGAGGTAAGATAGGTTTTTATGGTCGGTCCAGACCATGAAGGGGTGGGCCGCCCCTTCCAGCTAGTTCCTCCACTCCCGGAGTGCCAAAACCACCGCCAGCAGCTCACAATTCCCAACATCACAGTTCTGTTCTGCCAGGGACAAGCGACGGGAGAAGAAGGCACATGGGTGTAGCTTCTGGTCTGTGGGAGACCATTGGGAGAGGACTGCCCCCACCCCCAAGTCTGAGGCGTCGATTTAAACCACGAACTGCAGCGAGGGGTCCTGGTGGATCAGTACGGGTGCATTGATGAATTTAGCCTTCAGCCTGTCAAACGCCACTTGGGGACCACTGGAACGGTGTTTTGGGTGATGTCCGCTGTGTGAGGGGGGGCTGCTAGGCGGGTGTAGTCTCGCACAAACCGGCTATAGAAGTTCGCGAACCCCAGGAACCTCTTTCAGATCGTGTTATTCTTTTGGCATGCCAGCAAAGTCCAGATCCTCCAGGTCGACTGGGGTTTGTGAAGCTTGGGAGGGTACGGCCGCCATTAAGCAGTGTTGCAGACAGTAGTCACTCCAGCTACGTATGGTGACGGTGCACCAGTTGATGTGGGGATTGTGGGTCTGCTACCACGGCCACTCCAGCACCAGGGGAGAGAGAGGGGCAGAGAGAACAAACAGCTCCAAATATTCCTGGTGGTTCCCGGACAGACTGAGCTTAACTGGCTTGGTCTTGTGCGTGACGCGAGCTATGAGTCGGCCATCAATGGCCACTACCTCCTTGGGGGTTTTGAGTTCATGTATGGGTAGGTCGTGGAGCTCAACCATCCCCGGATCGATGAAGTTAGCGTCAGCGCCTGAGGCAATGAATTCAGTAGGCCTTTGACATTCACGGGGTTTTGGTTCTGGGCCCTCCCGCGAATCGAGATAATCCGAGAGTTCTGTGCCTGGAAGAAAAACCCCATGTATCATGTCACATGCGCGAATGAGCAGCCAGAAGTAAAATACTATGTATCTATTACATGCGCTAAAATATGCTTCTTAAACACATTCTATTGACAGTCTTACTCATTAATGCAGTATTAATGTAGTAAAATGTAGTACTGATTAAGAAAAACTTTTTCAATTTTGTACTGTGATATTTATTAATAAAATATATAAACATTATATAACATACTTTATCTATCTATCTATCTATCTATCTATCTTGGTTGTCCATCGGATCTGATGATGATGATGTTTGCAGCTCATCGATGAATGCGAAGGGGACTCTGCAGTCCTAGCCTGGAGGCGCAGAGTCTTGAACAGTGGGAGCATTGGAAGTCTGTTCTAGTGAATACTACTGATGCAGTTCTGTGCCGCTTGTCTCTGCCAGCAGTGAGCTTCTGGCACCGCACTTTTTCAAAGTTGGTGGCTGCTTTGTGGATTGAGGCCACCCATTTTGGTCTGTCCATAGCATGCTGCTCAAGTTCCTTCCACTTGATGTGACACCACTGGATGTTTGCTTTCACATTGTCTTTGTATCGCAGCTTTGGGTGGCCTTGGTTTCTTTTGCCGAGCTGGAGTTCACCATACATCAAGCGTCTTGGCATCCTGAACTCCGCCATTCGGATTACATGCCCCACCCATCGAAGTTGAGCCTTGATGATCAGAGACTCAATGCTGGTGGAGTTGGCACGCTCTAGGACCTCCAAGTTTGTAATGTGGTCCTGCCAGCTGATTCTGAGGATGAAGCGAAGAGCTTGCATGAGGAAGTGCTCCAGCTTTTTGACATGTCTGCGATACAGTGTCCATGTTTCACAACTGTAGAGAAGGGACGGGAGTACCACAGCATTGTAGACATTCAGTTTTGTTGATAGCTGTATACGGTGTTGATTGAGCACTAAGGTGCGGAGTCTGCCCAGTGCCTGGCTAGCCTTGCCGATCCTATAAGTGATTTCTTTGTCCATGGAGCCATTACAGGAAATGGTGCTTCCCAGGTACTTGAATTGTTTAACATTGGCGAGTGGTGTGTCGTCGATGACAATGCTGGATGCGGGAGGGTGGGTGTTTGGTGAAGCACCTCCATATTGCTGAGACTGACGGTCAGGCCGAAGAGTTTGGAGGCCTCAGAGAAGCGGTCCAGCATCATCTGCAGGTCGAATTCTGTGTGGGCCACAAGGGCGCAGTCATCAGCAAAGAGGACCTCTTGAAGGAGAGTTTGCAGGCTCTTTGTCTTGGCAGTGAGACGACGCAGGTCAAATAGGGAACCATCCAAACGGTAGCGAATATAGACCCCTTTCTCCAGGTCTCGCATGGCATGGGACAATATGCAGGTGGAGAACACATTAAACAGGACTGGAGCTAGGACACAGCCCTGCTTCACACCGTTGCTGATTGTGAAGGCTTCCGACACATTCCCGTTGGAGAGGACCTGGCCAGTCATGCCATCGTGGAAAAGCCTGATCATTGATACAAACTTTGGCGGACATCTGATACGTTCTAGGACTGTCCAGAGGGCCTCTCGATTGACTGTATCAAATACCTTGGTCAGATCTATGAAGACAGAGAATAAGGGCATGTTTTGTTCAATGCTTTTTTCCTGGAGTTGTCTCATGGCAAAGATCATATCAACAGTACTTCTGCCGGGCCTGAAGCCGCACTGTGCTTCTGGCAGATTTTGCTCTGATACTGTGATAAGTCTGTTGAGCATGACTCTGGCAAAGATCTTCCCTGCAACAGAGAGGAGAGAGATGCCCCTGTAGTTCCCACAGTCGGATTTGCTTCTCTTGTTCTTGCAGAGCGAGACAATCAGGGCATCACGGAAGTCATCAGGCATCACCTCCTCTTCCCAGATACTCAGCAGGACATCATGAAAGGCTTCGAGGGCGTTGGGGCCTGTCGCTTTGTAGATCTCGCCAGGAATGCCATCTTTTCCCGACACTCTGCCCGAATTTGTCTGACGGATCGCCCTTTTAATTTTATTTATTGTCGGGGGTTCTGCAAGCGAGTCTTGCACTAGCTGCTGGGGAATCTGGTTCAGTGCGTCTATGTCAACTGATGAAGGTCAGTTAAGCAGGTTACTGAAGTGCTCTTGCCAGCACCTGCTCAAGCCCTCTTGGTCTTTGATTAGGGCAGAACCATCCGAGGACAACAACGGTGAGCAGCCTGCGGTGGAGGGGCCAAAAACTGTCTTCAAAGCCCTGAAGAACTTGTTAGAGTTGTGGGTATCTGCATAGTGTTGGACTTTGGTGGCTTTATCCTGCCACCACTGGTCCTGCATCATTCGAAGGTCAGACTGGACCTTTGCCTGCAGAATTTTCAATCTTTCACGCTTAGAGACTGAGGATGGATCATTCTGCCACTTGATGTAGGCCTTGTTTTTAGTGTGGAGGGCTTCTCTGATCTTGTCATTGTTTTCGTCAAACGAGTCTTTATGCAGTCTAGTTTTAACTCCAAGCACTTATTTTAGTCTCAGCAGTGGTATCCTTGAACGAGGACCAATTTTCAGAGCTGCTTTTGGAGGTCAGACCATCTCTGAGTTTTCCATCAAGTGCTTCTTGGAACTTTGCCAGATGGATTGGGTTGTTCAGCCTGGTAACGTTGTAGAAGGTCCTGACAGTCTTGAGTCGATTTCTGTAAGGCAGAGTGATGTACAGTGACATTAGAGCCCTGACCAGCCTGTGATCAGTCCAACATTCAGCACCTTTCATGGCACGGGTCACTTGGACGTCCCTGATGTCATGTTCGCATACAATGACAAAGTCGATCATGTGCCAGTGTTTAGACTGTGGGTGCATCCAGGTGGCTTTATACTTGTCTGCCATCCTGAACAAGGTATTGGTGATACAAAGGCTGTGTTCTGCACACTTGCTAAGGAGGAGCAGGCCGTTTTCATTGATTTTGCCTGCACCGTGTCTGCCCAGAACGCCTTTACAGCTGCTGTGGTCTCTTCCTACTCTAGCGTTGAAATCGCCGAGCACAGCAAGTTTGTCACTCTGTGAAGTTGACGTAATGACCTCGTCAAAGTGTTCATATAACTGCTCTTTGCCTTCATCTGGACTGGTGAGCATAGGAGCATATGCACTGATGACTGTGAGGTGTCTGGCCTTGCTGAGAGGAATGCGCAATGTCATGAGACGTTCGCTGATTCCTACTGGCAGGGCTGGTATGTCCTTCAGCAGTGCTGTTCTAATGGCAAACCCAACACCATGTTTCCTGTCCTCAGCTTGCGACTTTCCATTCCAGAAGAAAGTGGATCCACCTAATTCTCTCAGGGATCCTTCATCGGCAAGACATGTTTCGCTGAGTGCAGCAATGTCTATCCGGTATCGCTGGAGCTCCTTTGCAACAAACGCTGTTCTTCTCTCTGGCCTCGGTAAGCCAGCCAGTCCAGAAGCGTTCTGACATTCCAGGCTCCCAGAATGAGCCTCTGGAATTTTTTCTTCTTTTGCATTGTTCGACCGCTATGAGGATGAATCTGTCAGCCGAGAAAAGCTAACCAGACGCTAGAAGGGCAAACATTTGTCTGGGGCACCCTTTCTAGCCCCCTCCCTCATGTGATGGTGTTAGAGAATAATTGTATATAATTGATCACAGCTTCTCTCTTGGTCTCCTATGTGTGTAATGTTTAAATTGCTCGCTTACCCATTTTAAATGTCATGTATGTGTGTGAGTGTTGAAACTGTTTGCTGAAGTTGTTTTTAAAAAATTGCCTAATCGCAGCTGAGCCATGCTATAATGACCGGACAACCAATGTCTCTCCGACTGCTGGAAGATGTGACATAGAATAGCAATGTTCCATTTAATGTGTGAAAGATTAACATAGAATACTGCTGTTTAGGATATATGTAACTAGGGACCACCCCCTTTTGAAAAAAAAGAGGCTCTCAGCCAGACTTAGCTCAGAGCACCTAGGCCAGTTGTAACTGAGCTGGCCCAACTGTTCTCCTCATGAGTAAATAATTAACTCTCAGTGTTTTTCCTCTTGTGTGAATGTGTATTATGATGTCTGTGTTAATTTAGAACCTGACATTGAATTGGTCCTTCGAGCCGGATGCCAAGACACCTGAGGATTCCTGCTGATGTGGTGGATCCTGGTGAAATCCTTGGCCAAGGCAATTCAAAAGTGAATTGAAATCAGACCCTTATTGGGACCGGGAGGATCGACCCGTCAGCGGGGATCTGACGGTTGACGGCAATTCGAGGGGGAGACACGCGGTGAGTTAATTTCTTTTAAAAACAGAAGTGAATGAGCTCGGTAAAAATAAAGAGACAGTTAAATTCCTCGATAAGGGAGTGCAGACTCCCCAGTTGTTGAGAGACAGTTAAATTCCGTGGTAAGGGAGGGTGGACTCCCCTGTCTATAAACAAAACCCTGGGTATTCTAGACAATGGCAGGTAAATAAAAGCAACAAGAGGATGCAGAGAGACAGTTAAATTCCGTGGAAGGGAGGGCGGACTCCTCTATCTATAATTTGAAGAAAGATAAATTCCGTAGAAAAAGGGAGGGCGGACTCCCTTGTCTGAGAAAATTAATACAGCCGTGGATGAATGAATGTGTGTGTGTGAATGGAGGACGTAATCCTCCAACCTCCTCATATTAACAACTGTGGGATCAATACAACGAGTTTCTGTGGATGCAAAGGAATCCTCCGCCTGAAAAGGTAGAAGCTTGAGGATTACTACTGGAATAGTTTATCGTTGTCCTGCAGCAAGATAAACCAATGTTAGGACACCCTAGGTGCAACAAACCACTGGTCCAAATTGGGTTAAAATGGGGGGTAAAAACAGTAAACCTAGAGATAAATTGGAATGCGGTGAGTGGAAGGCCGTCGAAATACAAGCGCCTGATAAAAATAAATATTTAGATCTGTGGGTTAGCAAGTATGGATTCAACGGACAGTTAAATGAAAAAAGACTCATAGAATTACAAGGAGCTATTAGACAAAACTGCAAAAATAATGAAAAAAGAAAAAACAAGGATGAGAAGAAGCAGTAGAGTGGATTAAAACGATAAATAAAAGGTGTGAAGGAGAAAAACAAGCAAAAGAAAAGGAAGAAAGAAAAAGGAAGAAGAGAAAAACATGAGAAAGAGAAAGAAAAAGCAAGTGAAAGAAAGAGAAAGAAAAAGTAAGAGAAAGAGAAAGAAAAAGCAAGTGAAAAAGATAAAAAGGCAAAGACAAAAAGAGGAAAAAGAGAAAACTAAGGAGAAAAATTAAAAAGATATTGAAGAATACGAAGTACTGTACCATAGAAAGAGGATGACGAGAAACGTAGTGGAAGAAGGAGAAATGAAGTGGAACCGATAGGAGAAACTGAGAGCGCTACACAGAAAGTGTTAGAACCTACGGCCCCACCTATAAATCGCCAGCATAATGAACTTTATCCTGACTTGACAAATGAAAAAGAGGTACAGCCCCCTCCATATCATTCCTCTCCCGCAAAACCAACCAAAACCATCACCAGAAGCTCAGGGGCACAAAATTATGCATGGTGCAGACCAGGCAATGCATGTAGATAAAGTAACCATAAAGAAGAAAACAAAAAGAGTAGAAACCTTCTTCGAGGACTGTGATGACCCTGAAGTATATTATCAGGGGACTAGAGGTAGAGGCTGAGGAAGAGGGAGAGGAGGATTCAGTCGGTCTGGCGACGAAAACAGAAACTGTCCAGAACAAAAAACAGAATCAAAGCTCTGCGTGACTACCTGTACCCTATAAGAGCACTGCCTTCCCGAAGCAAGCCGAAGCTGCCACACAAGCAAAACATGTAAACCAAAATGATGAAATTTATCTAAATCTAGAAGAAATATTGACATTGGATAGTCACCAGCCTGAAATAAGCTAATAGTAAATGGAGAAGAAATGATATCCCTATGTGACACAGGTGCATGCAGAACCACCTGCAATGAGCCAATACCAGGACTAAGAAATGGTGACGAAACCTGGTGGTCAGAGCAGCAAACGGCCTACACAGTAACTAGAGGAAAAGGCCTGATGGTCCTACAAGGACACGGAGAACCGTTTTATTATTATACTCTTGACATTGCTAATAAGCAGCCATGTGCAAGAGGAGACACCCTAATGAGAATAGGGAAGTCGTTAACAGTTCCAGGAACTGAAGCCATGAACACAGACAATTTGCATATTACAATGTGGTTCCGCCCTTGTCCAGATCTTGACTCCGACTACGAAGGGTTGTTACAAAAGGTCACGCCAACCAGAATAACACTTACCCATATGTATGGAGATGAGATGGGAAATGTGGCAATAGCAGCAATCCTGCCTAAACAACTGGTGCCATTACAGAGACAATGGACACCCCCTCATGTGTCCCTATACAAACACAGTACTATATATTTGGTAAAAACCGGCAAAAACACAGAAGAATGGAAAGAGCACCAACCCAATCTGTGGTACAGTCCAAAGACAGGACTCTGGAAAAAAACAATACAATGGACAACCCAAGTTAATATGGGAGTCCACTTACAGAAAAGATATAACTAACCAAATGTCCTGACGCAAGGAAAAGAGGACATGCTCAGTGAAGTTACAGAAGGATTGTGGTCCAAAGGACCCACAGATATGGGACTGATAAAAGATAAAAAAAAAAAAACAGTCCAGATACGCCCAAAAATTGAATACCGTCCTATATCAGACAGTATCCTCTTAAACCAGATGCCAAAGAAGGAATCAGACCAGTAATTGAAGCATTACTAAAAGCAGGAGTACTGGTGGAGTGTGAGGACTCATCATGTAATACTCCCATATTTCCGGTTAAAAAAGCAGCACCATCTGTAGGATGGAGAATGGTACAAGACCAACAAGCTATCAATAATGCAGTAATTCAGAGAGCCCTCTGTGTGGCAGATCCACATACCCTTTTAAACAGCTTAAGACCAGATGCAACTCACTTTACTGTAGTGGATATCAGCAACGCATTTTTCTCAGTGCCTCTTGATAAAAATAGCATGTTCTGGGTTGCATTCACCTATGAAGGGAAAAGATACACTTATACCAGGCTGCCACAAGGGTACTGTGAGAGCCCAAAAATTTACTCACAAGTCATGGTCGCAAGTATGGCTAAATTCAAACCCCCAGGGGGAAGTCAAGTATTGACGTATGTGAATAACGTTCTTCTGGCCTCACCAGATGAACAAACCTGCAGAAAAAATACCATAGCACTCCTCAGACATCTGACAGCTGAAGGGCATAAGGTCAGTAAAGACAAACTGCAGATGTGCAGAACAACAGTAAAATAAGGGGCATAATCTGAGTGCAGGAGGTAGAACCATTGTGGATGACAGAAAAACAGCAGTATTGCAGGCACCAAAACCGGTGACAAAGAAACAAATGATGTCCTTTCTGGGCCTGACGAATTACTGCAGATCATGGATTCCAAACTATGCGGAAATATCACATCCAATTGTATCAGCTAATGTACGAGAAAGAAATAAGTATGTCTACACCACTGCAATGGACACCTGAAGCAGAAGGGGCATTTTGCAGAATAAAACAAATGATGGTCTCAGCAACAGTTCTAGCCCTACCAAACTACAACAAAATGTTCTATCAAATGGTAGAATGCAAAGGTTATTTTATGACATCTCTACTAGCTCAAAAATGTGGTGATAAACTCAAACCTGTGGCTTACTATTCATCTAAGCTAGACAGCGTGATGTGTGCACTTCCTCATTGTGTGAGAGCAGTAGTGGCAGCATCAATGGCTGTAGAATTGAGCGCAGGAGTGGTACTCTTCCATCCACTGACACTTAAAGTGCCACACGCAGTATCAGAGGAATGGTAACTTCAACTGGCAAACCAGTCACTCATGCACAACTACTAAAAGAATTATTGGAAGCAGTACAATTACCAAGACAAGTAGCAGTATGCAAATGCGTTGCGCACACAAATAAAACAGATGATATATCCAAAGGAAACGCCTTTGCAGACAGAAAAGCAAAAGAAGCTGCTGAAGGAGAAATTTAAGTATTAACAGTAACAGATGACACTGAGGTTAAGATAAGATAAGATACGATGCAGCTTTATTAATCTCACAATGGAGAAATTCACTGTTACAGGCTCTTGAGGTACCATCAGTAGGGGGGGTGCAAAAATAGATACAAATACAATACAATAATACATATACATACACACATACATATATACTATATACGTAAATAAATAAATAGATACATAAATAGTATAAAGTAATATACAATAAAAAAGAAAAAGAAAGGAACAACTTTGTAGACTGGCCTATATTCAAGTATACATGTATCTGAGGGCAGAGTAGATGGGTTGATATGGTTCACAGTCAGTGGGGTAGATGTGGGTTGATTAAAGTGCACGGGGTTTTTATTGCACATAACCGGTATTTTCACAGACAATTACAAAGTGGCGTTGTACAGTCTGACAGCGGTGGGAATGAACGACCTGCAGTAGCGCTCCTTCCTGCACTGAGGATGTCTCAGTTATCTACTGAAGAAGCTGCTCAGCTCCTCTAAAGTCTGCAGCAGTGGGTGAGAGCTGTTGACCATGATGGATGTGAGCTTTGCTACCATCTTCCTCTCGCCCACCTCCTCCAGAGTCCAGTGGGCGGCCCAGGACAGTGCTGACTCTCCTCACCAGCTTGTTCAGTCTCTTTCTGTCCCGCTCTGTGCTGCCCGGGGCCCAGCAGATTGCAGCGTACAGGATTGCAGAGGCTACCACAGAGTCATATAATGTCCTGAGCAGAGGTCTGCATACTCCGAAGGACCTAAGTCTCCTCAGAAGGTGGAGGCGACTCTGGCCCTTCTTGTACAGGGTGTTGGTGTTGTGGGACCAGTCCAGTTTATTGTTAAGGTGAACGCCCAGGTACTTGAAACTGTCCACTGTCTCAATGTCCTGTCCCTGGATGTTCACTAGTGAGTGTGGGTGTTAGAGTGCTTCCCCTGAAGTCGACCACCATCTCCTTCATCTTCCTAGTGTTGAAGCACAGGTGGTTGCGGTCACACCAGTCCACGAAGTCAACGATGACCGACCGGTACTCCAGCTCGTTCCCCTCTGACACACAGCCCACGATGGCGGAGTCGTTCGAGAACTTCTGGAGGTGGCAGCTCTCTGTGCTATAGATGAAGTCCGAGGTATAAATGTTGAAAAGGAAGGGTGAGAGGATGGTGCCCTGCGGTGCCCCCATGCTGCAGACTGCCACCTTTGAATTACAGCCGCACAGCCGCACGTACTGTGGACGGTCAGTGAGGTAGTCAATAATCCAGGCAGCAAGATGTCCGTCCACTCCCACGTCCTCCAGCTTCCCCCGCAGAAGCGCTGGCCTGATAGTGTTGAAGGCACTGGAGAAGTCAAAGAACATGATCCTCACAGCGCTGCCAGCGATCTCCAGGTGGGTGAGCGCCCGCTGCAGAAGGTAGATGACAGCGTCTTCTACCCCGATGTCGGGCCTGTAGGCAAACTGCAGCGGGTCTAGGTTGGGGCTCACCAGAGAGCGGAGGTGTTCGAGGAGGAGTCTTTCCATGGTCTTCATGAGGTGGGAGGTCAAGGCGACAGGTCTGTAGTGGGCCGGTTCCTTCGCTTGAGCTGTTTTGGGAACCGGAACCACACAGGAGGTCTTCCACAGGACAGGAACCTTCTCCAGGCTGAGGCTCAGGTTGTACAGGTAGCATAGTACCTCACAGAGCTGGTCCGTGCAGGTCCTCAGCAGCCTGGGACTGATGCCATCTGGTCCTTCAGATTTCCTCTGATTTAGTCGCCTCAGCTGTCTCCTCACCTGGTCTGATGTGAGAGAGAGGGGGGCTGGGGTGGGCTGCAGAGGGAGGGGGTTGTGTCTGTTGGGCTGTAGCAGTCAAGTGAAGTTGAAGAGGAGGTGTCTGCTGGAATGGAGACTTGTGAAGAGGGGGGAGGGGGCAGAGAGGGAGGGGGAGAATCAAACCTGTTGAAGTAACAGTTTAATTAATCTGTCCAGCGCTGGTCACCATCAGCTGTCCCTCTGACACTCTGCCCAAATCCAGACATGGTCTTTAGATCTCTCCAGACGTCCTGCACGTTGTTCTGAGCCAGCTTCTCCTCCATCTTCTTCCCATAGTCCTTCTTAGCCCTCCTGATCCTCCACTGGAGCTCACACTGGACCTTCTTCTGCTCCTCTCTATCGCCCGAGATGAAAGCTTTCTTTTTCTGGTTCAGGAGGACTTTAAGCTCAGGGGTGACCCACGGGTGGTTGTTGGAGAAGCACCGTACCCTCCATGTTGGCACAGTGCTGTCCACGCAGAAGTTCATGTAGTCGATGATGCAGTGTGTGAGGCCATCGATGTCATCACCAAAGGAGTCACAGAGCATGCTCCAGTCTGTGGTCTGGAAACAGTCCCTAAGCCTCTTATTGGTCTCCTCGGTCCACACTTTCACAGACCTCTTCTGTGCAGGTTCCTTTCGCACCCTTGGTGTGTATTGGGGGAGCAGGTAGACCAGGTTGTGAAATACCAGAGAAATCTTGCAGAACATGCAGGAACAAAGCCCAGAAAGTGAAATGGCATCCTGGATAAAAAAGGGGCGCAGATTAAAAATGGGCTCTATACCTGGCCCAACAACAAACCAATTCTACCAAAGAACCTATTCTAATGGGCGGGAATTTTGAGCCATGGGAAAACCCATGTCTCAACAGGAGGGATGGTGGGATAGGTAGACCAGAGATATACTGCCTATGGCTTTAATCTATATTAAAAAAAAATTGTAAAGCATGCCTAACCTGTGCTAAACACAATGCTCAAGGAAACATGAGACCTAAAGGAGGGAAATTCCCGGAACAAACCTGGAGATTGGGTCCTTATCAGGAGCATAAAAAAGAAAGCATTGGCACTCAGCCAAGTAGGAAGGCCCATATCAAGTCCTCCTGACCACCCAAACTGCGATTCTTTTTTTTCCGCTAAAAGAGGTACGGGGATTCAGCTAACACACTGTAAGCGAATCATCAAGGTGGAAGGGCCAACCGAGGCTGAGGCTGAGTCTGGTAATAGTATGGACTCAGATCAATAGGACTGGGTAGATGCAAAAACCAGTGAAGAACCCAACAAGTCTCAGTCTCTTAGTGGTTCCTGACACCTGGTGGTGACCGACACAGTGTTGGAAGTGTGACCACAACAAGAAGACAAAATGATTTTAGGAATCATGAAAACAAAATGTCGGTCAAGATGGAATAGGACTGAAAGAATGTGACAAACAATATGGGTACCTCTTACACGGCCAAGAAAATGGATGGAACGGACTAGTGGCCGACCCTATTGGGTATGATTGGAGAGGATACTCAGATACAACGGCAAGCCAATGGAGAGAAATGTTGCAGTTTCAGACTCAGACAAGCTCGACCTTTCTTGTTACAATTGATAATACCAAGAAAAATATATCTGCCTGTACTATGTTCTCTGTATGGTGCTGGACCTGTGCTGAAAAATAACACCATGTCTGCAAACACTTCAGAGCGACTCTCGCCTGCTGGAGAAGGAAATGGACTACATGGTTGATGAAATGAAACTACATGACTGGTTCTCAGTCACATCCGGGATTTCCAGAAGAGGAAACAACTGGCTGTTAATGGCAGAAGAAGCCAGCAAAGCAGCCGGACAAGACTGTATAATATGTATGGGGCCCAGACCAACTTTGCCTATCGTTCCAGCAGAAATAACTCCACAATGCCTAATAGACTTAATGAATAATACAGTTCCCACTAATAGCTGTATGACATGGGATCGTGTATATCCTCTTACAGGATCAGAAAAATACAAACCTATATTTTCTAAAGCAGTAGCTAGAGGGAATTTTTTCATGCAGCAACATGACTGGTAAAGATCAGATACTAGGAAATTTAAATTCCACTGAATTATGCACTAACATGATTACGATGAAAATTGGTTTTAACCTTTTGTCACGAACTGACAAGTGTTGGTGGTGTACTATCTACAAAAACGTGGACAGGATAAATTACATCCACTATAATGTTCAAAGGCAATTGGACACAGACAGGTTTTGAGGCAGTACGTAGCCAATTGGCAGCAACCTCACTAATGGCCTTCCAGAACCGTATTGCATTAGATATGTTGTTAGCAGCAAAAGGGAATGTATGTGCAATATTTGGAGAACAATGTTGTACGTTTATTCCAAACAACACTGCATCAGAAGGAAGTCTAACACTAGCAATTGAAGATCTCTTAATAAAAAGATGAAAGAACATTCCGGAGTAGACACCCCGATGTGGGATTCATGGTTCAGTATGTTCGGGAAGTATCGTATTTTGGTATCATCTGTATTAATATCTGCTGCAGTTTTTGCAGCCATCCTTACACTTTGTGGTTGTTGTTGTATCCCATGCTTACGTTTCATGGTAAATCGACTGATCGTCACTGCCTTGAGTTCTAAGGCAGAGGAGACACAGATGTATCCTCTTTTGAAAGATCATATGGAATATAATAAATGTGATAATGTTGATGAAAATGAGTATGAAATATTAAATGGTGTGTCTGACTTGTTCCCAGATCCTGAAGCCTAAAGTCTATTAAAAGAGAAGACATCTCTGTCTGAGTGTAAACAGTTCTGAATAAAATCAATGAATTTGCTGATCTAAAGTCTATGAAAGGATAGTATAATGATGCATTTTTGTTCGAACTGTGATAAACAGGAGGGAAATGTTAGAATAATTGTATATAATTGATCACAGCTTCTCTCTTGGTCTCATATGTGTGTAATGTTTAAACTGCTCGCTTACCCATTTTAAATGTTATGTATGTGTGTGAGTGTTTAAACTGTTTGCTGAAGTTGTTTTTAGGAAATTGCCTAACCGCAGCTGAGCCATGCGCAAATGACCGGACAACTGATGTCTCTCCAACTGCTGGAAGACGTGACATAGAATATCAATGTTCCATTTAATATGTGAAAGATTAACATAGAATAACTGCTGTTTAGGATATATGTAACTAGGGACCACCCCCTTTTGAAATAAAAGAGGCTCTCAACCGGACTTAGCTCAGAGCACCTAGGCCAGTTGTTACTGAGCTGGCCCGGCTGCTCTCCTCATGGGTAAATAATTAACTCTCAGTGTTTTTCCTCTTGCATGAATGTGTATTATGATGTCTGTGTTGATTTAGAACCTGACAGAGGGTGTGCAGTGCTGTCCTAAAGAGGCTGCCCAGTCGTCCACAGGTGCTGCCGAACTGTCCTGTTGCCCTTAGATTCAGAAACAGAGCGACCACTTACCCATGGACAGCATGCATGCAGGTTTGTGACTACAACCACCAGTGTTCATCTCCACCTGTTGCTCTGCCACACGCCCATCACCGTAGGACTTGAGGGGTGTATGCTGACAGGTCGGTTGATGAGATGAGATGTAAAATGAACCTGTGCGTGAAGGCTTTATAGTGAGAAGACCGTTGCACAGGGGCAATCCCACTCTCTCAGCCTGGGGGGGTCTTCATCCAGTGGCTCGGGGAACCATTACAATGGGAGACTGCCAGGCTGCAGTGGATGACCAGGACTTCTATCGGTGCCATGTCCAGTTCTAGGCGCGCCACGACAATTGCTGCCACCGCCTTCACAACCATTGGATCTCAGGTGATAATCTCTTCCGATTGTACTGCCAGAAGTCAGTCTTTGCATGCAGTAGGGCTGGCACAGCCCAAACTAACTCACTGAGGGTTTCAGACCCATCAGCTACCTTCACCTGGTTCAGCCGATTCGCCAAAGCCGTTGTCTGGGGGGTGGCCGCTGTTGCATGCGACAGCTTTGAGGAGCCACAAGGGAAAGCTGAGTGCCAGGTGAGGACCAGTGACAGGACCAGGGGCTGATGTGTGTGTGTGTGTGTGTGTGTGTGTGTGTGTGTATATATATATATATATATATATATATATATATATATATATTCACATACATACTAGTCCTTCTCAAAAAATTAGCATATTGTGATGAAGTTCATTATTTTCCGTAATGTACTGAAAAAAATTAAACTTTCATATATTTTAGATTCATTGCACAGCAACTGAAATATTTCAGGTCTTTTATTGTTTTAATACTGATGATTTTGGCATACAGCTCATGAAAACCCAAAATTCCTATCTCAAAAAATTAGCATATCATGTAAAGACTGGAGGAAGACTGGGGAGAAAGAAATGCCAAAATGCCTGAAGTCCAGTGTCAAGTACCCACAGTCAGTGATGGTCTGGGGTGCCCTGTCAGCTGCTGGTGTTGGTCCACTGTGTTTTATCAAGTGCAGGGGCAATGCAGCTAGCTCTCAGATTTTGGAGCACTTCATGCTTTCATCTGATGAAAAGCTTTATGGAGATGAAGATTTCATTTTTCAGCACGACCTGGCACCTGCTCACAGTGCCAAAACCACTGGTAAACGGTTTACTGACCATGGTATTACTGTGCTCAATTGGCCTGCCAACTCTCCTGACCTGAACCCCATAGAGAATCTGTGGGATATTGTGAAGAGAAAGTTGAGACACACCAGACCCAACACTGCGGATGAGCTTAAGGCTGCTATCGAAGCATACTGGGCCTCCATAATAGCTCAGCAGTGCCACAGGCTGATTGGCTCCATGCCACGCCGCATTGAAGCAGTCATTTCTGCAAAAGGATTCCCGACCAAGTATTGAGTGCATGACTGAACATAATTATTTGAAGGTTGACTCTTTTTGTATTAAAAACAATTTTTATTAGTCAGATTTGTCACAAAGATATCCTTACATCTTTGTGAAAATACTTTCATAAATAAGTTTGTCTTACCACAATCTTGATCAATCCATACATGTGCAAACCCAGTTTCAAACAATAATACCTGAATACGAGAAACCCATCAAATTTTATTTTGCTCATCAAAACGCTTCAACATTTCGTAACAAGCCCTTGGGTAACCCGAACTATCCCTATGAATAAGTCTACACCAGTAACTAATACAACGACTGTAATATCTAACACACATATAATTCCTCCCTGTATCACCAAGGATAATGTTACTAGACGTATGTTTAGAAACCCCAAGACACCTTTTGAAGAAATCAGATTGGAATATTTCAATTGGTTCTCTGAAACTGCAACCCCAAATTTCTGCACCATACAATAATATTGGAGAAATCTTATAATCAAAAATTTTAGCAATAGTTTGAAATGGCATTGAATGAAAAGAATTGATTAATCTATATACTGGAACAACTGCCTTTCTTGCCTGGATAGAAATAGTATCACACGCTCTCGACAAAATTAATCTTGAAGAGAATGTAAGTCCTAAATACTTATAATATGAAATGCACTTGAGTTTTCTACCAGCATAAGACCAACACTTTTTCCGTTTCAATGAACCCCCATTTCTGAAAACGACAACATTAGACTTGTCAAGATTTACATCAAAACCCCATTTAATGCAGACCTTTTCAAGAAAGTCTAGTTTTTTTGTAAGCCTATCACTGTGTCATCAACCAAAACAAGGTCATCTGCAAATAAAAGTAATATTATTTCCTTAATATTCTCTTGGACAAATATGCCTCTCAGGTCACTTTGATTAAATTCATGCACAATTTCATTAATAAAAATAATGACGAGAATTGGGCTTAACATACAGCCCTGACGAACACCGGCAGAAGTGGTGAAGTTGCTCGAGAACCATTCTCTTACCTTAACTCATGCCTTAACTTTTGCATACATATCACAAAGAACATTAAATAATTTACCACATATACCCTTTTGATGAAGAACATACAACAGTTTTTGGCGATTAACTAAATCTAAAGCCTTACGAAAGTCGATGAAAGCTACATAAAAACGATGCCTTGGTTTTCTTAAATATTTGTCACATAATGACTGGAGAGTAAATATATTATCAATAGTCGAATAATTTCTCCGAAAGCCTGCTTGTGATTCATAAATAATTTCATTTAATTCTACCTATTTCCTGATCCTATCCTGGATTATAGAAGTAAAGACTTTACCTAAAACATTTAATAAAGATACACCATGATAATTATTGGGATCCATATCATCACCCTTCTTAAATAAAGTAGCCACCATTCCAGTATTATAACTGTCAGAAAAAACACCATTGTCCAAAACCGAATTAAACAGAATCTCAAAAAAAGGAACTAAAACTGTAGCCTTCTTTATGAACTCTGGGGGAATACCATCCACACCACCTGATTTACCATTCTTAAGTGAATTCACTGCTTTCTTTATCTCCATTTGAGAAATTGGTTCAGACAATAAAAAAATAATTATTACAAATATCGCAACTTTCACTATCATGGTTTTTCATAAAATTTTCAACTACTTCATCTAAAGGAGAAAAATGCTCCGAATAAATAGGGTTCAAAAGAGTCTTAAACTAATCAAACCATGTATCAATAGTTATTGGATACTCTTTCCCCTTAACTAGCAACAAAGATTTCAACTTCTGCCAAAACTTTTTGCAACCTTTTTCAACAATAGCCAAATTTATATAATTTACTAAACTATCTTTATGCACACATTTCTTACTGCTACAGAAATTCCTTTCTACAATTCAAGAAATTCTTTAAATTAACATCACTTTTATATCTATAGAATAGATTCAAAAAGGCATATTTTCTATGCTTTAAAGCTACACAATCTTTATCAAACCAAACAGGTTGTTTACAAAATCTGCTTCTCATAGGAGATGATACAACTCTAAACTGTTCACCAGCCAAATAAAATATATTCGTTAACTTATCTACAGCTGAGTTTACATCAATATTGACAACATTTAAAAAAATCATCCAACATTTCGCACACTGTAGGGGACTGCAAGTGTTGTAAATATGAATGCTCTCCACCTTCTCGCCATCTGTATTTAATCACAGGCTTTACATCTCTCATCTCATCTCATCTTCTTCCGCTTAGTCTGGGGTCGGGTCGCGGGGGCAGCAACCTTAGCAAAGAGGTCCAGACATCCCTCTCCCGAGCTACTTCCTCCAACTCTCCCGGGGGGACACCGAGGCGGTCCCAGACAAGCCGAGAGACATAGTCTCTCCAGCGTGTTTTAGGTCGACCCCGGGGTCTCTTCCCGGTTGGACATGCCCGAAACACCACACCAGGGAGGCGTCCGGGGGGCATTCTAACCAGATGCCCGAGCCACCTCAACTGGCCCCTCTCAATGCGGAGGAGCAGCGGATCTACTCGAAGCTCTCCCGGATGGCGGAGCTTCTCACCCTATCTCTAAGGGAGAACCCGCCACCCGGCGAAGAACGCCCATTTCAGCCGCGTGTGTCCGTGATCTTGTTCTTTCGGTCATTACCCAAAGCTCGTGACCATAGGTGAGGGTTGGAACGTAGATCGACTGGTAAATTGAGAGCTTCGCCTTGCGGCTCAGCTCTTTCTTCACCACGACGGACCGGTACAGGCACCGCTTAACAGCAGAGGCTGCAGCGATCCGTCTGTCGATCTCTCGCTCCATCCTTCCCTCACTCGTAAACAAGACCCCAAGATACTTAAACTCCTCCACTTGGGGCAGGACCTCATCCCCGACCCAGAGGGTGCATTCCACCATTGTCCGACTGAGAACCATGGCCTCGGACTTGGAGGTACTGATCTTCATCCCGGCTGCTTCACACTCAGCTGCGAATCGCTCCAATGAGAGCTGGAGGGCCCGACTTGATGAAGCCAAAAGGACAACATCATCCGCAAAAAGCAGAGACGATATCCGATGGCCACCAAACCAGAACCCCTCATCGCCTCGACTGCGCCTAGAAATTCTGTCCATAAAAATTATGAACAGAATCGGCCTTGGCGGACTCCAACTCCCACCGGAAACGAATCCGAGCTGCTGTTACCAATACGGACCAAACTCTGGCTCCGGTGATACAGCGACCGAATAGCTCGTAGCAACGGATCCGGAACGCCGTACTCTCGGAGCACGCCCCACAAGATCTTTCGAGGGACACGGTCGAAAGCCTTCTCCAAATCCACAAAACACATGTGGACAGATTGGGCAAACTCCCATGCCCCCTCCAGAATCCTGTGGAGCGTATAGAGTTGGTCAAGAGTGCTGCGGCCAGGACGAAAACCACATTGTTCCTCCTGAATCCGAGGTTCGACTATCGGTCGGATCCTCCTCTCTAGTACCCCTGCATAGACTTTCCCAGGTAGGCTGAGGAGTGTAATTCCCCGATAATTGGAACACACCCTCCGGTCCCCTTCTTAAAAATTGGGACCACCACCCCAGTTTGCCAATCCAGAGGTACAGCCCCGATGACCACGCGATGTTGCAGAGACGTGTCAACCAAGACAGTCCTACAACATCCAGAGTCCTGAGATATTCCGGGCGGATCTCGTCCAACCCCGGAGCTCGACCACCGAGGAGCTTTTTGACAACCTCAGTGACCTCCACTCCAGTGATGGGCGGACCCTCACCCGAACCCCAGGGTCTTCCTCTTCCACAGAGGGCGTGTTGGTGGGATTGAGAAGGTCCTCAAAGTATTCCCTCCACCTCTCAACAACATCCCCAGTCAAGGTAAGCAGCTCCCCACCTCCACCGTAAACAGTGTTTGTGAAGAACTGCTTCCCCCTCCTGAGGCGTCGGATGGTGGCCCAGAACCTTTTTGAGGCCAACCGATAATCACTCTCCAGGCCCTCACCGAACTCCTCCCACGCCCGAGATTTTGCATCTGCGACAGCCTCGGCTGCAGCACGTTTGGCCTGCCGGTACCCGTTTGCTGCCTCAGGAGTCCCACAGGCTAATAAAACCCGATAGGCCTCCTTCTTCAGCTGGACGGCCCCCTTCACCGCAGGTGTCCACCACCGGGTTCGGGGATTACCGCCACGACAAGCACCGACGACCTTACGGCCACAGCTATGGGCTGCCGCCTCAGCAATGGAGGCACGAAACATGGCCCATTCGGATTCCATGTCCCCCGCCTCCTCCGGAACGCGGTTGTAGCTCTGCCTGTAGGCTTTACATCTGTCTGTGAAAAGTTTACAGTATCATAATACACAAAAGAAAAATTAAGTTGACATGTCACTGGAAGGTGATCAGATTCTGTCCTTGATACTACAACAAGGTCACTAATTTTTTCAAATAAGCTTGAAGAGGCTAACACATAATCGACTAGGCTCGTTCCATTATGAGTTATACATGTGAAAGCGCCTTTGGGGTCTCCTGACTTACGTCCATTTACAATGTGAATACCCCAGACGCGACACATGTCTAATAATTCCAATCCGAAACGATTCGTAACCATATCTTGAGTTGCACGAGGAGCACGAAACGTGTCAATTTCATAAAGGTCACCCAGGTGCAGAATATCAACATCCTCCTCATCATCAATGATAAAATCATCATTAGTTCCGGTACGAGCATTAAAATCGCCAGATAGCATAAATTCAGTATCATCACCATATTCACCATCACCATCTCACCCTGTCCTCTGCATCTTCTTTTCTGACTCCAACGACCTTCATGTCTTTCTTCACCACATCCATACTCTCAGTCCTAGACTCATGCCTTTCCTCTTCTCTCTCTGCCTACGGACACGCCTCCCACCTCTCCTTCTTTGACGTCTTCGACCAACAGTAGTCCAATTTCCATCAGCACCTTGTTGATTGACAGCACTGATGGCGGTCGTTGTTAACCCGGGCCTCGACCGATCCGGTATGGGGGTAATACTTCTGATTTGCATCATAAAAGTTTGACATTGGTTTTACGTCGGATGCCCTTCCTGACACAACCCTCTGCATTTTTCCGGGCTTGGGACCGGCATGAGGGGGAGAGACACTGGTTAGTGCCCCCCCCCCACCTCATGGCTGCATTAATGTAAACAAACAAATAACAAACATTAATGTAAACAAATCCCATTATGAAGGAATTAACTCCTGTTGGTTTAACAATAAAAAATACAGAATTAACCCAGTTTTCATAAAGCCTTTTAAACATTTTGGACAAGGAATTACGAATATATATGGCAACACCTCCAGAAAAACGACCCGAGTCTTTTATACGTCTTGCTACAGACCCGAAACATACATAATCCTGCAAAAGATCCTGTACAAACAAATCATCACTATGCATAGTTTCACTTAACCCTAGGATATCAAAAGAATGTAAATATTGAAGAAAATCAAAATCTCTGCGAAGTGAATGGATACCATGAATGTTCCAGCTGCACACATGTACATACCCTGATACAATGTTAAATCCCATTAATATCCTTTGTATGCTCAGTAGCTAGTGGGTCACTGCCACGCCCCTATATAATACTGACACTGTCACTCGTCTCCGGTCCGGGAGAAAACCGCAGATCACGACGGTTATATTTCCGGTTTCTTCCAATCTCTGCAAGCTGGTTATCCTTAAGAGTGAACACTTTATCCTCGCTCACTAACTTGTCATAGGATAAGTATGCATCCTTTCCACTTTTCCTGGCCTCGATCAGATGCGGTATCAGTCCACCTCTGACGTGCCGAACTCGTCGTGTAAAGTCTTTGATAATGCGTTGTTCCATATCCTTCAGTGTAGCTCTCGATGCCTCCATTACTCTTATCTTATCCCTATAGGAACTAAACTTCACTATAATTGGTTTCATTTGGTTCTTTGACTTAAGTCTCTTTACCTGTTCGAACTTCACACTGCTTGAGTTGTCAAACTTCACATTCTCTTTCAGGAAATGTCGCACAGTCTGCTCTGTCTCCTCCCACTTTTCTCCCGCTGTTCCTTGAACGCCGTGAATGATTATGTTATTTCGTCGTATTTGAGCATCTTGGTTATCCAGAATAAATTCAATTGTCTCCAAGCGTGTTTTCAACATTAAGTTTTCCTCTCTCAGAGCGTTGCAGTCCTCCCTGATTTCCTCAAACATCCGGTCAAACTTCTTGTTTAAAACACTCAATTCAGATCTGATCAACTTCAACATTTCAGTCTGGGACACATTTTCTTCACTCACCTCCAGACCATAATCTTCTCTGTCCTCACCAAACTGCAATCTGGTTTGTCTCGTTGGCCGACCTTGCACTTTAGCCTGCTTCGGAGGTCCCTTCGGAGGGCCAACCTCAGCCCATCTTTATTATCGTCGTGCGTCACCACACATAATAAGTGTTACTCTGTCCTTTTGCACTTTGAAACCAGGGGCTCTAATTTCGTCCTTCATGAGGAATGTTCTGGAAGGCATCTTTTTCCAAAACAACCCTGTCTCATCCATGCTGAATACCTGATTGATTGAAGCATACAGTATTTTATTCATTAAAGAAAAGGATTAAGCACAAGTTATCCAACTTAATAAAGCCCTCTCCAGAATAAAGTGGAATATAGTACCTAATAAAAAAAAAGTTGAATACCTGCTCTGGCTTGTATCCATTTTCGATAATGAGTTGCTTAAATGCATCAGAATACTTCTCTGCAGCGTGTGTATCTGCAGCTGCGCATTCTCTGTGTGATTTTCCAATTTGAATCTGGTAACGTTTTACAAAACCATCAAACCAACCCTTGCTGGCTTGAAAAGGCTCTGCAGCTGATGCTGTTGATGATCATGGTTGTGGTTCACCTTCGTTGCCTCGGTTGAATTGAGAATATCAATTCAGTGCCTTCTTACAAGTCATCTTTGTGTCTAAAGGGATAGTTTTCCTCCGTAAGTCTTGTATCCAGAATACCAAGGTGGATTCCATCCTGACAGTTCCCTTGTTTCTTACCACATTCATCTTCTTAGCACTTCCACGATAGCTCGATGCTAAACTAGCTCTGATTGCCTTCTCATTCTTCTTTATATAGCGGACTATACTCTCATTTACTTTATAATGGCGCCCTACTGCACCATAATTTTTCCCTGCCCGAAGCATATCAAGTAATTCAACTTTATCATGCAGCGTAATTACTTTTTTAATACGCTTCGGTGCCTTACCAGAAGCCAGAGAAGTTGTGCAGCGTTTTGGTGGCATGAGCATAACTATGCGTACTGTAATTAAAAACAGAAAAAAACCCAACAACACATGCACAAAGTTTGCACGAATGAGAAAAAAAGGGGTGTGACATCAGCTCAACCAATCAGCAGAAAGAAGGACAGCCATTGGCTGAATTTGAATCATGTGCCGGTTGCTCGGCAGTCCACGAATACTCAAACCGTGAGTGATAAAATCATGAATAGTCAAGGGCCTACTGTACGTCCACAGCATAGAAGTGTTGTGCGGAGTACAGTGTACCTTGAACATTCTGACACTTCCCGGGTGTCGTGGAGGATCCTCTCGTCGCTGCCCCTCTCCTAGCTGTCAGACCCTGTCGTGTGGGGCACTGGGCGAGGTAATAGCCCTTCTCGGCGCAGGAGATGCAGAGACTGTTGGTCAGTCGCCAACGCCTCTCCTCTGCTCCCAGCCTGTTGTGGCTCACCTGCATGGGCTCTTGACCATCATCCTTCCTTAGAGGAGGGAATGCTGAGGAGGTTTGAGGTGGGGCCTCCTTGGGCCTCACGGAGGCGCTCGAGGATGAGGAGAGCACTGGTCTGCTCCTCCCAGGATCTATCCCTCTCTCTCTCAGCCGATTGTCCAGCCTGGTAGACAAGGCAATCAAATCCTCAAGAGTAGCCGTCTCATCTTGTGCTGAGAGCTCGTCTATCAGCCTTTCATTTAGACCCTGCAGGAAAGCTCCCCGGAGCATGGGGTCATTCCAGCCGCTTTCTATGGCGAGAATCCGGAATCAGATTGCATACTCTGCCACTGACTGCGATTCGTAGGAGCTGAGAGCTCGCTTCCTCTCCTTTCGCTAGGCGATCGAAAACCTTTTTCATTTCTCGCACGAACTGGTCAAAATGGGAGCATAATTCCGGGGTATAGGTGGCGACCGTTAGCGCCCAGGACGAGGCTTGCTCTGTGAGTAGGCTCATAATGAAGGCGGTCGTAGCGTGATCGGTGTTGTATGTAAGCGGCTGCTGGCTGAAGACGAGCGGACACTGATGGAGGAATTGTGCGCAGGAGCCAATCGTGCCCGAATACCTGGCTGGCATGGGAATGAGTGGTTCTTGGTGCATGGGGAGTATAGCTGGTGCTGGCGCTGCTGCCGAAGCAGAGAGTGAAGGGTGAGTGTGCGGGGTCGCGGCAGCAAATTGAGTAGCGACAGCATCCATCCTTTCGCCGAGCTGCACCATGCTGGTGGTTATACTCTGGAGATTGTCCATCATTTGGTGCAGGGTGGAGTCTTGTCATCCCAATAGGACTCCCTGGTCAGATAATGCCTGCCGGAGCTGAGCGGTCTCTGCAGGGTCCATGTTTCAGATCAGAAGATTCTGTTATGTCTGGAGCATATGTGTCGGGCTCAAAGATGCAGGAGACCATATAAGAAATTCAATGATTTAATTTTGCACTGGGAAAATCTCAATCACTGGAAATAATTATTCAATGTAAACTGGTTGAGCACGAAGCAGGATACCAGGAGTCAGAGAGATAGCAAATGTAACACATGTAAACACATGGTTACTAATTTTATTGGAAAAAACCCTAGTTTCCAACACTCCCTGAAAGCACTAGTTTCCTAGTCCCCTTGAGCGCGTCATAGGCACGTGCTGCATGCGACCAGCAGAGCGTGTAGGAGAGCGTAAAGAGCAGGACGCATACAGAGCCCTCGAAAAGCGACACGAAGCCTTGTATGTGTTTTGTTCTCTCTCAATCGAACCGGGTGGAGAGAGTTTGTTTTCTTGGAAACTCCGACTGGTTTTTTAGTGGATCTGGATTTGATCTGGAAGCTGGTTTCGGACACGGATGGCGAGCCAAATCCAGTGAGAACTCTTGGTAGATCCAGACGCAGTGTGGCCAACTGTTCTCTGGATGCGAGAGTAGATCTACAGACCCAACCACTTCAAATCACAGGATCCCAGATAAGAACAGATAAAAACACCTTTATCCCAAACGGATCACAATCCTGGAAAAGACTCCCGGGTTCACACGAATCAAACCTTAGAGATTTAAGCTTATTTTATTTTATTTTTAATTTGTAAAGAAAGTTCTACAATATTGTTTGCACTGTTTCTTGTAGTATTGTTAATTGTAATAAATCTGCCGGCTGTTCAAATTCAAATCTCCACAATTCATTTTACTCCTCCAGAACCTAGTATAAAATCTAGCACAGCTATATCAAGCTGGTGTTACATCAAAGTGGCGAGCCAGCCAGGAGGAGTTTTGGCTACATTTTGCCTCTAAATTAATAATTTGGCATACAGTTTGGCAGTTTTATGACAGTTTTTGTACAACTTTTCCCACAAAAGAAATATGGATATCATTGAACGTGAAGGTATCAAAGTACCAAATGCTGTATTAATTAGTGGTTTTTCTGGTACTGAGACTGATGAAGAAGTTATTAAGTTTTTAGAAAAGTATGGTTCTATTACACGAAAAGTGAAACTTACTACTTCTGACCCTGACTTTGAAAATACAGCCGTAGTTGAGTTTGAGTATGGCACTGCTATTGAGTCAATTCAGGCTGAACTACCATGTCAAAGAGCAACATCTGACCCAAAGGTTGTTCACAAAATTCAGCTCTTATCCCCACTTTATAGTGATAAGTTAACAGCTGATCTGACCAAGTCTTTTCTCTTTGATTTAAAGGGAATTGCCAAAGCAAGCGGAATAGATTATGAAAAATTGTTGCTTGGTGAACTTAACAAACTTCAGGCCTCTGCTGCTGAAAGTGAAGGTATAGCTTCCACTGACGCTACTCCAGTAACTGAAAGTTTAACAGGTGATTCTGTTGTGACACAAACAAATAGGGAAACTCTCACAACTACCTCAAACTCTGATATTCCCAGTTCTCCAATCAACAGCAGACCAACTCCTAATTTAAATCCCGAACACTTGAGCACCCCTGAAGTCCAGAGGGTGATTGTCGAGCACATTGTCAGAAGTGCTGACACGTCCCAAACTTATCCGAACTCTTCCAAGTTCAGGTCGTTCTCCGGAAAATTTCCGTGCCCTAATACGGAAGTAGATTATGACACTTGGCGCAGTCATGTTGAGTTTTATCTTGCCGACTCTTCTGTTTCTGAAAGACAGGTAGTAAGAAAAATTATTGAAAGTCTCTTACCACCAGCCGCCAATATTGTCAAACATTTGGGCCCCTTGTCCAGCCCAAAAGACTTTTTGAGCTTGCTCGATTCTGCATAATGGAATGTAGATGATACTGATGAGCTGTTTGTGAAATTTTTGAGCACAAACCAAAATGCCGGAGAAAAACCTTCAACATACTTGCACGGCTCCAGACTACATTAAGCAAAGTTGCTAAAGGGGGAGGCGTTACAGTCAGTGATTTTGATCGACAGCTTTTAAAACAGTTCTGTAGGGGGTGCTGGGATGATAACCTAATTGCCAGCCTCCATCTAGAACAAAAGAAATCCAGCCCACCTACCTTTTCTGAACTTCCTTTGCGTTGCTGCGAACAGAGGAGGATAAACAAGCAGCTAAGTCCACTCGCATGAAGCAGCACTTAGGACTTTCAAAAGTAAAGGTACTGTCCAACCCTTTAAATGTTTATGCAGACACTGAGTTTCAAGCTGCTGCTGCAGACAATTCTAGTAAAACGTCTACCAAGAAACTGCAGAACCAAATTGCTCAACTGCAAGAACAGTTAACTTACTTAAAAGCGTCCATGGAAAAGACAGTTGAAAAGAAACCTCAGACAAAGTCCCCCAAAGTTGCAAAGAAACAACAGCGGAAAGGGACACAAACACAGAACTCACCGCCGAAAAGTGAAAGCTTTGGCAAAGGTAACAAAAAGCCTCGCCCATGGTTCTGCTTTAACTGTGGCAAGGATGGCCATATAGTCCCCTCTTGTGACAGTGACCCAAACCCCAAAGCTGTTGAAGCTAAGCGCAAAGAGCTTAGGTCAAAACAAAAGGCTTGGGAGGACCAATGTAACACTGATTTAAAACTAGTTCCTGTTTCAGTTGAGGGACAAACTGGAACTAGTAGCGACACAAGTCCCACTCAGAAACCCCAGCCAAAACAGAGTTGTACGCTAACGAGTAAACACCATTCTAGCTTTCCCAAGGGCTTAATAGGTAAGAAGTGCACTGCTAATATAAACATAGCTGGCGTTAGCTGCAATTCTCTATTAGATTCAGGGTCGCAAGTTACGACTATTTCACACTCCTTTTACCAGAGACACCTGGTTGACTTTCCAATCCAGCCGATCAGTGACCTAGATGTTGAGGGTGCAAGCGGTCAGGCGGTACCTTATCTAGGCTATGTAGAAGTTCCAGTTGGTTTTCCAAGAGAGTTTGTTGAGTCTGAGCCTCAAATTTCTACATTAGCTCTAATAGTACCTGATTTGCGCTCCAGCACAGACTTGCCAGTGTTAATTGGTACAAATGCCCTCGATGTTTTATATGAGGAACATTGTCGAGACACTCCCATTCTACCAGCTGTCTATGGCTATAGTCAGATTTTAAAAATCCTCGAGCACAGATACGAAACAAAGAGCACAGGGAAGCTTGGGCTAATGGCACTGAGAGGCAACACACCTTATGTTATTCCAGCTCACGAGAAGGTCTGTCTTGAAAGCTGTGCCCACTTAAGTTCGCCATTCACAGACAAATGGGCAGTAGTAGAGCAGCCAATGTCCTCAGCCCTTCCAGGTGGAATCTTTGTTGACTGCTGTCTTATCACAGTGCCAAGTCAAAGTCCTTACAAGCACCCTGTTTGGATAAGAAATGAAACCGATCATGACATTATGCTTCCTGGCAACTGTGTCCTTGCTGAACTGCATGTTGCAGACCAAGTTTTGGAAACTCAAAACCTGTCCAATACCAATTCAGCAGGTTGTTGTCGCTTGTCTGCAGACTCCTCATCACCGAAGGACCAGTTGACTTTTGATTTTGAAAATTCACCTCTGCCTGAGGAGTGGAAAAGTCGCATCACACAGAGTCTGAGTGCTTACAGTGATGTCTTCGCATGCCACGATCTTGACTTTGGCCATGCCACTAGAGTTAAGCATAAAATCAAGCTTAAAGACGAAACACCCATAAAACAGAGATCGAGGCCTATTCACCCAAATGACTACGAAGCTGTTAGGAAACACCTCAAAATGCTTCTCGATGCCGGGGTAATAAGACCATCAGAATCCCCTTTCTCGTCCCCCATCGTTGTAGTTAAGAAAAAGACAGGTGAGGTACGTCTCTGTGTGGACTACCGTAAGGTTAACGTACAAACGGTTAAAGACGCTTACGCGTTACCAAATCTTGAAGAGACCTTCTCCGCTCTATCTGGGTCAAACTGGTTCTCTGTCATGGACTTAAAGTCGGGCTACTACCAGATAGAGATGGATGAGGAAGATAAGGCCAAAACAGCGTTTGTATGCCCCCTAGGGTTTTATGAGTTCAATCGAATGCCTCAGGGAATCACAAATGCTCCCAGCACCTTTCAGAGGTTAATGGAGAGGTGCATGGGAGACATTAATCTTAAGGAGGTGCTCGTCTTCCTAGACGATTTGATTGTTTTCTCAGACTCCTAGAGCAACACGAACAGAGGCTAAAGCATGTTTTGGACCGTCTTCGTGAATATGGCTTAAAGTTGTCCCCAGAAATGTCGCTTTTTCAGACATCGGTTAAATATTTAGGCCATATTGTTTCAAGAAATGGCGTAGAAACAGATCCTGAAAAAGTAGCAGCCATTAAGACCTGGCCAGTGCCACAAAACTTGAAGCAACTCAAGTCGTTTTTAGGGTTCACCGGCTACTATCGCCGATTTGTTAAAGATTATTCAAAGATAGTTCGGCCCTTAAACGACCTTACATGTGGCTACCCACCTTATAGAAAAGTCCAGAAACGAACCGACAAGTATTTCAACCCTCGAAAACCTTTTGCCGAGAGGTGGACATCTGTCTGTCAGTCAGCCTTTGAATGCATTAAGGAGAAATTAACATCCTCTCCTGTATTGGGCTTTGCAGAGCCAAAGCTCCAATATGTTCTGCATACCGACGCCAGCTCTACAGGCCTAGGTGCCGCTCTTTATCAAGAGCAAGGTGGTAAAATGCGCGTCATAGCCTATGCCAGTAGGGGGCTGACACCAAGCGAAACCAGATATCCAGCTCATAAGTTAGAATTTCTAGCTCTGAAATGGTCCATTGTAGAAAAGTTTCATGATTACCTTTATGGTAATGAATTCACAGTTGTAACGGATAATAATCCGCTTACATACATTCTGACCACTGCAAAGCTTGATGCAGCTAGCTATCGCTGGTTAGCAGCGCTATCCACCTTCAATTTCCAAATCAAATACAGAGCTGGAAAGGCTAACCAGGACGCAGATGGCCTATCACGAAGGCCCCACCAAACACTAGCTGCGGATTATGTGACATTAGAAGAGGAGAACCGAATACAACAACTCACCTCACGTCTTCTCGGATCCTCCTCGATGTAGTGATTTATGTCCTGATACTATTGCAGCAGTATGTCACAAGCATTTTCTCAATGAGAAAACCAAAGATTCACCTCATGTCATTCTTGTTGAATCCTTGGCTATGAATGCTGACGCAATTCCTGATGTATACAGTGATGCTGAAACATCTGGTCAAGTAACTGTTCCCTTGTTTTCTGCTCATGAGCTTAAAGAACAACAAAGATCTGACCCAAGCATCAATCGTGTCATTCAGTTACTTGAAGCTGGAGCAGATGTTCCACATAACAACAGAGAAACATTTGAAATAAAACTGATGCTCCGAGAATGGAAACGTCTTGAAATGAGGGATGACCTTTTGTTCAGGAGACGACAATGTGATCCAGATACAACTTACCAGCTTGTACTCCCTGTCTCACTTAGACCCACTGTTCTAAAGTTACTCCACGATGACATGGGTCATATGGGGTGGGAGAGGACTCATGAACTAGTGAGAGCAAGATTTTATTGGCCTAAGATGGGTCATGACATTGAGACCAAAATAAAGAACTGTGGTCGTTGTGTTCGAAGAAAGTCCTTGCCTGAAAAGGCCGCGCCTTTAGTTAATATTAAAACCACGCGACCAATGGAATTGGTCTGCATGGACTTTCTTTCGATTGAGCCCGATAGTAAGAGTACCAAGGACGTTTTAGTCATCACAGATCATTTTACAAAATATGCGGTGGCCTTGCCCGCTGCGTGATCAAAAGGCAACCACTGTGGCTAAAAATCTCTGGGAAAACTTTTTGGTTCACTACGGGTTCCCGAACGCCTCCATAGTGACCAGGGAGGGATTTTGAGTCACATGTGATTAAGGAACTGTGTGCTATTACTGGCATCAAAAAAGAACCAGTCCTTATCACCCGAGGGGTAACCCCGTAGAGCGATTCAATCGCACCCTCCTTAGTATGTTAGGTACTCTGAAGGATGACCAAAAGTTCATTGGCGTGAGTTTGTCAAGCCTCTCACACACGCCTAGAACTGTTCAAAGAGTGAGGTTACTGGGTTTAGTCCTTATGAGTTGATGTTTGGCCGTAAGCCTAAGCTACCAGTTGACCTTGCCTTTGGGTTGCCCGTTACAGGGGACTCACCTGCATCCCATTCTCAGTATGTGCGCAGTCTAAAGGCTAAACTCGAAGAAAGTTACCAAATTGCCCTTGAAAACTCCAAAAAAAGTTGCAGAGCGCAATAAGAGCAGATTTGATAAGAAAGTCAGAGAATCCACTCTTGAAGCAGGAGATAGAGTTTTAGTCAAAATTGTCCGTTTGCGCAATAAACATAAACTTGCCGACAAATGGGAACGCATGGTGTACCGTGGTGTCAAGAAAATGGAAAATGTTCCTGTGTATGTGGTTCGACCAGAGAGAGGTGATGGTCCAAGTAGAACTCTTCACCGAGACCTTTTACTTGCGTGTGGTGACCTCTCAGACATTGAGGATGAAATTGAGACAAGACCAAAACCTCCACGTAAACGCAAACCTCGCCAAAGGCCTTCCGAACCCCAGGACACAGATCTGTCAGAATCAGAGGAGGAGTATGAACCCATGCCAGGACAACCTTCAATCGAAACCGAGACATTCATTAAGATTTATGACAATAATCAAGACCAATCAAATGTACGAAACCAGACAACAAACTCGGATATTTCAAATGAACCACTCTCACTCAATAAGGATACCTCCTTGCACCCAACAGTTTCAGTTGAGACAGACACAGACGAGATGGACAATGAACAGGAAAATCAGAATGAGGCCAAACTACTCAAAGAGGAATCACATTCAGATGTCATGGAAGGAGGAGATGATGAAAACCAAATACAAGGAGGACCAGACGTTAATATTGTGGACACAGAGCAAAATGGTGATGTGATTGACCAACAAACAGAACAGACAATTGAAACAACAAATGAAACTCCCAATGTGAGAAAATCTGAAAGATTAAAGCGAGCCCCAGGACGGTTTCATTACCCTCAATTGGGTCAACCGCTGATATCTTTTGCACAACGGTTCTTGGATAACTTTAACCAAGCCCTAGAGTCATTTAGTAGCTATGAAAACCATCAGATCTATGATGTTTAAACAAACATTTAAGTACATGACGGGACTCATGCTTATTCAAGGGGGGAGGGTGTAACACATGTAAACACATGGTTACTAATTTTATTGGAAAAAACCCTAGTTTCCAACACTCCCTGAAAGCACTAGTTTCCTAGTCCCCTTGAGCGCGTCATAGGCACGTGCTGCATGCGACCAGCAGAGCGTGTAGGAGAGCGTAAAGAGCAGGACGCATACAGAGCCCTCGACAAGCGACACGAAGCCTTGTATGTGTTTTGTTCTCTCTCAATCGAACCGGGTGGAGAGAGTTTGTTTTCTTGGAAACTCCGACTGGTTTTTTAGTGGATCTGGATTTGATCTGGAAGCTGGTTTCGGACACGGATGGCGAGCCAAATCCAGTGAGAACTCTTGGTAGATCCAGACGCAGTGTGGCCAACTGTTCTCTGGATGCGAGAGTAGATCTACAGACCCAACCACTTCAAATCACAGGATCCCAGATAAGAACAGATAAAAACACCTTTATCCCAAACGGATCACAATCCTGGAAAAAGACTCGGGTTCACACGAATCAAACCTTAGAGATTTAAGCTTATTTTATTTTATTTTTAATTTGTAAAGAAAGTTCTACAATATTGTTTGCACTGTTTCTTGTAGTATTGTTAATTGTAATAAATCTGCCGGCTGTTCAAATTCAAATCTCCACAATTCATTTTACTCCTCCAGAACCTAGTATAAAATCTAGCACAGCTATATCAAGCTGGTGTTACACAAAGAAATGGAATCACTAGGAAGGACAATCTTCTGACGTCGGAAGTCTATTCATACCTCGCTGATTACTGATTGCTAAATGGAAATAGGTGCACTCTCTGGACCTCACCGGCAGGTAACAGCCATGCCCCTCACCAGCGCCTGCAATGAAAGAAGAGAGAGTTAATGCTGCCAGCCCACACAGACCATAACACAACCATTCTGTCTCTCTCTTTCTCTCTGTTTTTGTTGTACAGTCATATTCTGGGATGCCAGTGATCCTGATCTTTCTGCTTTCTGTGTCCTGTGATCTGTCCAGGTGTGCTGATGATGGCCGGAGTCCTCATCTTAAAAGTCCCTCCTTCCTGCTGATTAAGATCTACAGTCGGCCCCCTACTTACAAATTTAATCCATTCCAGAGCCTTTTTCGTAACGTGGGAGTTTCGTAAGTTGGGGCACATTTTACATGTAAAATGCCTAATTCGTTCCAAGGCTCCCAAGACTACTCCATAAACCCTTTAAAAATGATAAAAGTACATCAATTTTGTATGAAATATGTGTTAAAAGTAAAATAAAAATATTTATTAAACCATTTAAACATTTTATTAACATATTAAACCATTTTATTAACATATTTATTAATTAAACAAGTATTAAACATTTTTATTAACACACACACTCACACACACACACACACACACACACACACACACACACACACACACACACAGGTCTCTCTCTCTCTCTCTCTCTCTCTCTCTCTCTCTCTCACACACACACACACACACACACACACACACACACACACACACACACACAGACAAAGTGCATTCCCTGCTTGACAGATCGATCCAACTTTAACTTGATTCCATGAGGGATCGGAGGTCCATATGAGCTGCGTTTTGGTCACATGTGCCACATTTATTAAACATTTACTGAATTAAACAACTTAAAAAACTAAACTAAAAACTAAAGAGTTAAGCCTCGTTCTGTCTCTCTCTCTCGCTCTCTCTCTCTCTCTCTCTCTCTCTCACACACACACACACACACACACAACACGCAGCTGACGGAACAATTCTATTTAAATGTTGAAATGGACGGGATGTTTTATTTCAAGCAGAATTACAGTCCCTGTTTGAAAGATCAGAGGTCCTCATTCAATATTAACTTGCTTTCTTGTGAGATCGGAGGTCTTCTCCGACAGAGCACTCTGTTTTAATATCGTGCCGAAATAATCGCCTCCGTCACTGTATTTCCGCTTTAAGGTCTCCTTCTGGTTCAACATCGTCCTGATTTAAGAGGGGTTTCGGCGATAACGAAATACTCTATAACGCTGCATGATCAATCTCAAAACAAGCCAACAGTCAACTCTCCTTCACGTGTGTGACAAACAGGAACTATGGGTAATGTTCAGCTGCGTCATCCCTCCTAGCCAATGGGAGGCCAGCAGGGCGGAATGTTGGGAGACAGCCAATGAGAGAGCAACTCGCGCATCGTGTGAAATTTTGATTGGCGCGTTTCAATTTTGAATGGCGCATTTGGCGCTTTTCATGAGAGGAGGTTGTTTTCATATCCTGAGGACGAAAACTTAGGAAAATGTTTTTCGTAACCCGGAATTTTCGTACCCAAGGTGTTTTGTAAGTAGGGGGCCGACTGTAAATGGAAAAAGATGTGCACTAACAGACTACGAATATGACTTTTCACTGTTGCTGATATTAACTAGGGGCAGTGGTGGTCTAGTGGTATAGGGTGCTGGATCACTGATCCAAAGGTTGGGGGTTCGAGTCCCACTCTCCACAAGGTTGTCACTGTCCCCCCCAGTGCAGTTAACTGGGTTATCAAAGGTGGACCATGTCTCTCACTGTCTATGGTGAGAGGTTCATGTAAAAGAACCATTGCTGACTTTCGTAAAGAGTAGCAGCAAAGTTGTCAGCGTGTTTCTGTCCCTTGCTAAAAAGGGTTGTGACAGGAAGGGCATCCGACGTAAAAACCTCTGCCAAATCAAACATGCGAATCAGATGATTCGCTGTGGCGACTCCCAAGTAAAAGGGAAAAAAGCTGAAACGAAGACAGTATATCAAGATACAAAGACAGTTTGGGATAAAATGTTTGGTTCTATGGGATTTAAATGTGATTAAATTAGTAATTTATGACCCACAGTGCAGATAACTGGGTTATCAAAGGCCAGCCATAACTCTCACTGTGGTGTGAGGCATGTAAAAAGAACCATTGCTGACTTTTGACAAGAGTAGCTACATAGTCATCAGTGTGTTTCTACCCTGTGATGGCCTGGCAAGCTGTCCAGGTTGTACTCTGCCCTTGCTTGGAGTTAGCTGGGATGGGTGCAAGCCTCCCCGTGACCCTAATTAGGATTATGCTGTGACAGAAAATGAATGAATGAATGAATGTAATACTGTATGTGCTGTGTTGTTTGATGCTTGCTGTGCATGCAGTGTTTGATAACTTGTGCGATTTATATGAAGGGTACACCTTGGATAGCTCACCCAACTATTGCAAGGCAGAAATATTTTTAATTACTACATTATTATTTGCTGGTATCTTGGTAATCTAACATGCTTGTACTACAAAAAAAAAAAAAAAAATACTGAAAACTGATGGACCAGTACCAACACAGGGAAGGGTTCATAACCAGAATATTTTGCCATTTATGTGTAAATTATGTGGATTATGTTGTAAGTACGGATGGTGGTTTAGTATCATCATGTGCAACAATAAAGGACCTTGGAGTGATTATTGACACTGATCTTTGATTTGAAGCTAATGTAGGTAATATTATTTGGGTGACCGTCTTTCATATCAGGAATGTTGCTAAAACAGGAAATATGGTGTCACTGTATGATGCAAAAAAACCTGTTCATGTATATGTCACTTCCAGATTAGATTGTTGTAATGCTGCAGCAGCGAAAGTCCTTACTAGAATCCAGTGGTAGGCCGTCAGGGCCTGCAAGGCCTTCTCTGCTGGCCTAAAAAAATATCTGAATCACAGACTGATGTTAATTATATTTTGTCCACGAATACTTATTAAACAATTCCAAATTGTCTGTCAGCTTCCTTTCATTGCTTTTCCCCTGATTACGCTGCTTCCAGATGTGTGTTTTCATATTTTAGCATTTAACCAATCACATTTCAGCCATTATTTGTTGCCAGGGTCAGAAATCTACCTGGAGGCCTTCATAATAAGTTCCGTGAGCCCTGTAGCACAAAATAAGTGTCGGGAAAGCTGTTGCTTTAACCAATCAGATTTAGAGTTGGCAACACCAAGTCCTTCTAGCAGACGTATGGAAACATCAGCGTTTTCACACCCTATGATTGGATAGTGAGAGAGTGTATTAGTCAGAGCTAGCAAACTGCACAAGCAAATATATTGCTGTGTTGATTTAATAGCGGTTTTGTCACCCACAGTGGTTGAAGCAGGAGTAAAAATGGATTTGGTTGCAGATTTACTGTCAAAGCCATTTTCAAGACGGACGTTTCAAGAAAAGCTGGACACCGTTAAGAAAGGTTGGGCTAAGGTCCGAAGGTCCGAAGCTAGCAAGCCTGTCACAACCAGGAAAAGGATTTGTCCACCACTTTCAGTCCAGTAAATACGAGCAGTACCCCTGGCTCACAGGCTCACAGGCCCTGTGTCCACTGCTTCTGTCGAACGGACATTTTCAGCCCCAAATCGAATAAAAACTTATGCCAGAAATATGACAGGGCAGGCTAGACTTTCAGCATTAGTTTCGACGGCGATAGAAAAGGACTTCTTGATGGAACTGAAATGCACGTATAATCTGTACGACAGAGTAATTGAAATATTCTTGAGGAAAAAAAGGAGGATGGATTTTGTATACAAATAAAAGGATTTTTGGTGAGTAAAATGTGGCTATATTCCTAAATAATATTGCAATTTTATGAAATTAATATTGATGTTTTTTTGTGTGTTTTATATCCATAAAATAATTATTGAGGGTTGGATTGATTCAGACAGACCACTACTGAAGGCCTAGGTGTGAAATGCATGGCCCGCCACTGCTAGAATCAGAAACACGAGCATATCACCCTGACCTTATTTACACTGCACGAGCTATAACTATATAACTCCCTTATATTCCTTTGGCTTCCCCTGAGTACTCTTCTCCAGCACCTTCACCACAACCTTTCATTATTGTTTGGCCTATTAACTGGCCTGATTCTCCTTCTGATTTTTCACAAATTTCACCCACGGAGATTGAACCTCCTTCTTCTTCCACTGTCATGGTGCCATTCATTCCCTTCAACAGAGTGACTGATGTGTAATTACTAATTTATTTAATAAACATTTTTTTCTCCATTTTAGTCTCAGCGTGAGGGTGACATTCCATGTCCCAAGAGTTCTGACTCTTGGTCAGTAGTCGGTCCAAAAAAAAACATGCCTTTGGATGCCACCCAACTCACAATTCACCCAACCCCTATAGCCCCTGCCATTGGTGGTGGGTCCTTGGGAGGGCGGATCCATGTCTTCCACTTGGGCTGGGTCCGGCTGGGTTCCATGGGCAGACATCTGACCACCAAGCACTCGCCTTTGAGCTCTTCCTGCAAGCCTGGCTCCAGGGGAAGGCCCGGTGGCCCGTGGGAAATCATGTTTTTTTATGTTTTTCCAAAGGGGTCTTTTGAACAGCACTTCCTCTGGACCTGCACCTGGGACACGTTTGCCTTGGTTGACCCTACCAAGGGAATAATACCCCTCACAACGTAGCTCCTAGGATTATTAGGACATGTAAACCCCTCCAGCATGATAAGGTGGTAATTCAGAGAGGATTTTTGATGATGATGATGATGATGATGATGATGATGATGATGATGATGATGATGATGATGATGATGATGACATTAAAAACCAAAAAAAAAAATGCACCTATATTATTCATCACAGCAGATTGATTTTGGTAGTCAATGCAACATAATGTTTATGTGTAACATTTCTAGAATGAGAAATGAACCAATTTAACATTATGCCCACATGTAACGGTAATGAAATGGTTAGCATGTCTGAATGGCAGCAAGAAGGTGATGGTATTGTTCGAAAAAAGGTAGCTATTGGGTTGCTATCAGCATGTTTTTGCCCTGTGATGGCTTGGCAAGCTGTTCAGGGTGTACTCTGCCCTCGCCCTGAGTTGGTTGAGTTGGGTGCCAATCTCCCCCACAAAATATTATTCATTTTGTGAACCTCTGAAATGATTCTTAAGCGGTTCAGAAAATGGATAATATTGACTCTGTTAGCTACATCCAAGCACATCTCATCTCAGCTAACTCTGGGTGAGGAGCACTCTGAACAGCTCACCAGTGTATCACAAAGCTAACATACAACCATTTCACCCCTGAGATAATATGCAAGAGCCAGTTAGTCTAATGTGCATGTCTTTCAATTGTCGGAGGAAACTGGACACCGGAAGGAGGTTCATGCAAGTATGGTACAAAGAGAACATACAAATTCAACATAGAAATACCTTAAAACCCTGGACCTTCTTGCTATGATGTGCATGTGCTAACCACTACATCATTGTGGCATATAAAAATTCTTACAGGCCCTGCCAAAGGCAAGGGACATCAATGAGACCAGGGAGACGGGATATATTTTATAAAATGGATGGAAATGTTTCTGTCGTGTTCCCAAATATCTTCATGGCAGCCAAAAACTACTCTAAGTATCATTTAATATCACAATATTATTTTAGTGTATTAAAAGAATGACCCAATAAATGTCATTAAAAATTATTAACTTTTAGGGGAGAGAGGGAACTGACTGAGGTGCTGTGGGACAGCACAAAGGGAGTCCTCGGACCCACTGGGGAAACTTGGGACAACCGTTTATTTTCTAAATAAAATACCTTTTTTCAATACACATTTTTTTAATTGAAAAACAACTTTGTTAATACATGTCTGTTTCTGTCTTCCTTTCGGCTTTTTCCCTTTTACTCGGGAGTCGCCACAGCGAACTATCTGATTCGCACGTTTTGATTTGGCAGAGGTTTTTACGTCGGATGCCCTTCCTATCACAACCCTTTTTATCAAGGGACAGAAACACGCTGACGGCTTTGCAGCTACTCTTTCCGAATGTCAGCAATGGTTCTTTTACATGCCTCTCACCATAGACAGTGACAGACATGGCCCGCTTTTGATATCCCAATTAGCTGCACTGGGGGGACAGTGGCAACCTTGTGGAGAGTGGGACTCGAACCCCCAATCTTTGGATCAACGATCCAGCGCCCTATACCACTAGACCACCACTCAAAATCAATCAAAACTTGGCATACGTTATTATTTTTTGTATAATAATTGTGTTATTTGATATGTTGATGTAAAATAAATGTTTTTTTTCCTTTTTCAGATGTTGAAAACATTAAACAGATATTGAAAACATTAATCATATCCCATAATGGCAGAGCTCTCAGATTTTAAAAGAGGCCAAATTGTTGGTGCTCGTATAGTTGGCGCTAGTGTAATAAAAACTGCCCAAATGTTCGGTGTTTCAAGAGGAACTGTCTCAAAAGTAATGAGTGCCTTTGAAAGAGAGGGGAAAACGTCCTCAGCAAAGCACAAGTCCGCCATCGTCTTGAAAAGAGTTGGAGGGAATTCGAATTGAAGAATGGCTTAAAATTCCTTTGGAAACTATTCACAAGTTGTATGAATCAATACATATGCCAAGTTTTGATTGTTTAAGTTATGTTCAAAGATTATGATGACAAAATGTTAGGTGTTTCCATTATTTTGTCCACCCCCTGTATAAAATAAATTATTAATAATTAGACATGCCGATCTCTTAACTCCAGGCTTAAATGTGAAAATGCATCAGTATAAGAACAGAAAATATTATGGACCGATAAACAGCAAAACTCACTCCAAACTTCTAAATGCCAAACTTTAAACTGAAACACATTTCTCCTGCTTAGCTGGAGGAATCAGTGGATTACTTCCATAATCTGAAGTCTCCGCATTGTGGCAATTTTAAGAATTAGGGGCAGTGGTGGTGCAGTGTTTAAGGTGATGGATGAGTTACTGATCCGATGGTCAGCAGTTCACTCCCTGCTGTCAGCACTGTTGGGCTCTTGAGCAGAAACCTTCACCCTCAATTTCTCAGTTGTATAAAAAAAGATGATTCTAAGTCGCTCTGAATAAAAGTGTCTTCAAATTCTGTAAATGTAAGGGGAAAAAAGCACATAATATTGGAAATATGGGAAAATAAAATAATCTTTAAAAATATACACATAAAATAAGACTACAATCTACTTCTTACCATAACAGCATTCGATCTGGATGCTTACAGTGAATGTCAGGATGGAAGTGAATAACAAAGTGAACATTCAAGTTTTGAAGGGATTAAAATTAACAAAATCAGTTACCCTGATTAAGGAGTCAGAAGGCTCCTTTCCACAAAGTGTGCTTTATTGACCAACTTAAAGCCAAAAATATAATCTCTCTCTCTCTCTCTCTCTCTCTCTCTCTCTCTCTCTCTCTCTCTCTCTCTCTCTCGCTCTCTCTCGCTCTCTCTCTCGCTCTCTCTCTCTCTCTCTCGCTCTCTCGCTCTCTGTCTCTCTCTTGCTCTCTGTCTCTCTCGCTCTCTCGCTCTCTCTCTATCTCTCTCTCTCTCTCTCTCTCTGAGTGTGCAGGAGTGAATTATATTGTGTTCCATTGCTGCCAGCTGATTGGCTTCCTCTCATATAAAGCAGCAATAGGTGGAGACCAACTCCTCCAGTTGCTCACCTGGAAGTGTGTGCATGTGTCTGTGTTGCTGTAAGATTGACTTTGTGATTTTCCTTTTCTAATTTATGTTTGAGCTGTAGAAGTAGGAAAGACAACTAGGTTTTGTGTCCTGTTTTCTCCTGTTTTTTCTCTAGGATTAAGCCCGTTGTCTTTTGTTTGCTTTCTGTTGCTCAGGCAGTTTCAGGTACTTTTTTCGTTTTGGGCTTTATTGTTCTCCGAAATTTTAATGAAACTACTACTGCAGATTTGTCTCTAAAACCTGCATCCAGTTGACCCCCATTCAAGAAAGAGTGTGGCACTGCATGTTATATCCAGACTTCCCTTAACTAGGGTCAAAATATATTAAAAAAATATGTGTCTCTTAAATACAATCCAAATGATATTCTATTATTCATATTGTTCCTTCATCCATTAATTTTCTGAACTGCTTAGTCCTAATTCGGAGGCTGGTGCCCATCTCAGCCAACTCCAGGAGAGGGTAGAGTACACCCTGGAGAGCTCACCAGGTCATAAAAGGGCAGAAACACAGCTGTCAGTAAAATATAATATGAATATAAAATTCATATAATTTCTACATTCTATTATTAATATTATATGCTCATGTACTGTGCTTTAAATCTGGAAACCATTAAAACAAATATTTATTTAACCAAATCACTCCCAAGCACAGTTAACTGGGTTGCTTGTTACTATCTGTGGTTAAAGGGGATTAGTGAATGAATGAAACTGACTTACTTAAAAAAAAAAAAAAAGAAAAAGAAAAGAAAAACAAACAAACAATCAAAAAACTTTAGTCAACCAGTGGTGGTGCTGTTAGACACATCCAAACACATCTCATATCAACTCACTCTGGGGACAGTTTTTCAGTCCAGCCAATTAGTCTAATATGTGTGTGCTATATCAAACATATAATCCCAATGATAAAGTCTAATAACAGGCAGAGTACAAAACGATCAGACAAATCTAAAGGCATATCCTGTGCAAAGTATAACCTATGCATGTTCAATTCCACTGTTCTTGAAAAACATGACTATAACACAGCTAAGAATTGTTTTGCCAAATCAGAACTGTAATTATTCATTTCTCAGTTTTCCACTAATCACCAGATACAAAAGTGTTTGTGGATTTGCAGGGCAAGTTTCCAAATCCATCAAGAAAATTCATGAAAATTCCCAAGCAATGCTGAAGTTTGTATATACACAACTCAATAACACCACACAACCACAAAAACACACTAGTGTTACTCTCCAGCATTATTGTGCTAGATCAGGGATCAACAACCTTTGCCATTCAAAGAGCCATTTGGAGCCGTTTTCCACAGTAAAGAAAACACTGGGAGCCACAAATCCTTTTTTGACATTGAAAATCAAATAACACTGCATATAATGTTGTCCCCCTTTTCCCTTCATGTTAACATAAAAAGAGTTGGGTCGCCTACCTCACCATCACTCCCTTCGTGGGATCTTCTACTTTATTCGTTATATTACTGTTGTTTTGTCATCATTTTCATTTACAAAAATGACAGCAACACAGAAAATTATTGTTGGGATTTTTTTTTTTTCATTGTCTAGTTCTTTCTCTAGCTGGTTCTGAGAAAGATCTAGGTATCTAATGGATCAGTTTGTCTGTGTCACCCAGAGCTCTGGGGTGGCTTGCAATAAAGGGTCACATTCTCTATTCATAAGCTCACCGAAGCTTTCAGAGGTGAACAAATATTTATACCATGGACTGCAGTCTAAATAGATTACAGTATTCATGGGTGGAGGTCATAAAACAATAGAACCATAGTCCTGGTGTGAGACCAGTCCTGCCCAAGGTGTGAGCCCTGAGCTCTAAAAATAAAAGAACAGTTTGCTAGACAGGACACAGAGTAGATGCCAGGAGCTGATTACAAGAACAAATGGTTATTGTCCATTTGTTAACAGTTTCTCAGGAGAAGAGGAACAATATGTTGGATACAATACTGATAAGAATACTTTGTGCTTTTCCAAAGGGAAACAAATATGAATACATAGTTAAAGAAAAAAAAAATACAAAAATAGAAATTACTGCAACTCTGAAAACCCGTTTCAAGATTATGAAGACTTATTTTAAGGAGTCTGCTCAACATGCTTTTAAATAATATGAATACTTTATATTGCACCGACTGACCCATTCTCAGAATGAGACTGAACCACACCAAGTCTTTTATTTTGTCATTGGGGGGAGAGTTATTTAATTCAGAGATTGCTGTGCATAAACCAAATCTCATCCACCGACGCTTATTTCAGCTGTGATTTCTGTTCCTGGATTACAAACCCCAGTGGCGGAAAAAAAATTCTCTCGCTTACTGTGCTGCTGCTGGGATGTCAAGAACTTGTAACTTAATAATACCGTAGCTCTCTCCACCAACACAGCAGATCAAAAACACTAAGACTCTCAATGTAGCTAATTAATATCACAATAGCCATGTCCACAAGAACACACACACACACACACACACACACACACACACACACACACACACACACACACATGATACACAGGTAATACAAACACTCACTATACACAGATAAAATACACACCCCTAGACACAGATAAAATACACACCCCTATACACAGATAAAACACACACCCCCTACACACAGAAAAAATAAACACCCATATATACAGATAAAATACACACCCCATACACAGATAAAATGCACACCTCCTATGCACAGATAAAATACACACACACACACACACACACACACACACACACACACACACACACACACACACACCAAATCACCCTGCCTACACCAAATAAATATCCGCTCGCGCCTGTGACTGTTAATTTTCATCTGTGTAACTTTCAACCCAAGAGAAAGTGACCCTCTGGGTACCTGTGAGTATCTGACCGTTGCAGGACTCTTCCTTAGGCAGATTCTCCTGTCATTCGGGTGAAGACTGGTTTAACTACCTACTCCTGGGAGCCTGGAGTACTTTCGATAAATAAGCGACATTTTCTTTTTGCAGTTGTTTTTGGTGATGCAGTGGTTTTTGTAGATGAAGCTCGTTTGCACCTGTTAACCACCGTAAAGTACACATTCATTATTTTTAAAAATCCACGGAGACGCATCAGCAAGGTGAAAGAGCCATATGCAGCTCCAGAGCTCCAGGTTGCCGACCCCTGTACAGGATTAACATCAACATTGTGACATTCACAGAGAGGATGGCTCATACAATTGCCAGTTTGGAGATGCAAGCAAGGCATAAACGATGACCCTGTTTGCTTACCAGTCAAGCAAAATTCCTGCAACTTTTGAAGACTTCTCTCTTCCTGTGGTACCTTCCACCTCTGCCAATGATCTGGGATATGAATCTCATTTTAAGTTTTGCATAAAGAGTATGCCAAATAAACTGTGGGAATCATTCGCTGTGGCGACCCCTGATAAAGGGAAAAGCCAAAAGGAAATCTCTTTCACTGGCGTGCATGAGATAATCTTCTTCTTTCTTCTTTTCCTTTCGGCTTTTCCCTTCAGGGGTCGCCACAGCGAATCACCTGCCTCCATCTCACCCTATCCTTTGCATCTTCTTCTCTTACACCAACGACTTGTATGTCCACCTTCACCACATCCATGAATCGTCTCTTTGGTCTTCCTCTAGGCCTTCTGCCTGGTAGTTCCAGCCTCAGCATCCTACTACCAATATACTCACTATCCCTCCTCTGTACATGTCCAAACAATCTCAATCTAGCCTCTCTGACTTTGTCTCCAAAACGTCTTACATGTGCTGTCCCTCTGATGTGCTCATTCCTAATCCTATCCATCCTCGTTACTCCCAAAGAGAACCTCAACATTTTCATCTCTACTACCTCCAGCTCTGCCTCCTGTCTTTTCCCCAGCGCCACTGTTTCTAAACCATACAACATCTTTGGCCTCAACACCGTCTTGTACACTTTTCCTTTCATTCTTGCCGATACCCTCCTATCACACATCACACCGGACACTTTTCTCCAATTAAAAAATAAAATAAATAAGATAATATGTAACATAAAATAGGTAGAATATATATAAAAAAATTGTATAAAAGAATATCATAAAAAATTGTATTTATATAAAAAAGTCACTCTGGAGTATAAGTCGCACCTTCTCTCAAAGTATGAAAAATGCGACTTATAGGCCAGACAATACGGTGAGCACTCCAGGATTTGAACCAGGCCTTTGGGTTGAAATATTTCCACCATGAACCAGCACGCATCCTAACCCACGAAGCTACCACTGTCAAAGAAGACCCGAATAATCGATAGTTATATTATCTTTTCCAAAGGCATGACCAGGCCCATATTAATAGTCATAATTAAACATAGCTCTCCATGGTGTCATGAAAATAGTCTGTACTGACAGTGAATGAACACAAACCTGTGGGAGATTGAAGTTTATTTTCTCCTATTATTTATTTTACACCTCCTTTAGTCCAGGTGATGCTACCCATTTGTGCTAATGTTTCATGATTATATGGAATATCTCTGGTTTGTTTCGGCTGGAGTTTGGATATACACAAAAGTAAATAAATAAATAAATAAATAAATCTTCTTCTTTCCCTTTCGGCTTTTCCCTTCTGGGGTCGCCACAGCAAACCGTCCGCCTCCATCTCACCCTATTGTCTGCATCTTCTACTCTAACTCCAACTACCTTCATGTCCTCCTTTACCACATCCATAAATCTTCTCTTTGGGCTTCCTCTAGGCCTTCTGCCTTGTAGTTGCAACCTCAGCATCCCACTACCAAAGTATTCACTATCCCTCCTCTGTACATGTCCAAACCATCTCAATCTAGCCTATCTGACTTTGTCTCCAAAACCTCTAACATGTGCTGTCCCTCTGATGTACTAATTTCTGATCCTATCCATCCTTGTTACTCCCAAAGAGAACCTCAACATTTTCATCTCTGCTACCTCCAGCTCTGCCTCCTGTCTTTTCCTCATTGCCACTACTTCTAAACCATACAACATCGCTGGCCTCATCACTGAATTGTACACGTTTCCTTTCATTCTTGCCGATACCTTCGTATCACACATTACACCGGACACTCGCTTCTTCACCTCGGTTCCACACTCTTCATTGCTCTGGATTGTTAAGCCTAAGTACTTAAAATTATCCACCTTCTTTATCTCTGCTCCCTGTAACCTCACCGTTCCTCTTGGGTCCTTGTCGTTCATACACATGTATTCTGTTTTACTGTGGCTAACCTTCATTCCTCTCCTTTTCAGGGAATACCTCCGCCTCTCTAGATTTTCCTGGACTTTTCACTGCTCTCATTACAGATCACAATGTCATCTGCAAACATCATAGTCCGTGGGGATTCTTGTCTAACCTAGTCTGTCAGCTTGTCCATCACCATAGCAAACAGGAAGGGGCGCAGAGCTGACCCTTGATGCACTCCACCTTGAACTCTTCTGTCACACTGACAGCACACCTCACCACTGGCTTACATCTCTCATACATGTCCTGCACCACTCTAACATACCTGTCGGCCACTCCAGACTTCCTCATGCAATACCACAGTTCCTCTCTCAGCACCCTATCATATGCTTTCTGCAGATCCACAAAGGCACAGTGCAGCTCCTTCTGGCCTTCTCTGTACTTCTTTATTAACATCCTCAAAGCAAACACTGCATCTGTGGTGATCTTTCTTTGCATGAAACCAAACTGTTGTTCACAAATGCTGACCTCTGCCCTTAGTCTTGCTTCCACTATTCTTTCCCATAACTTCATCGTATGGCTCATGAACTTTATCCTTCTGTGGTTGCCACAACTCTGCACATCTTCCTTGTTCTTAAAAATAGGCACGAGCACAGTTCTCCTCCATTCCTCCAGCATCTTCTCACTGTCTAAGACCTTGTTGAATGTGATTGTCAGAAAATCTACTGCTACCTCTCCTAGACACTTCCATACCTCTACTGGTATGTCATCAGGACCAACTGCCTTTCCACTCTTCATCCTGTTCAATGCCCTCCTCAATTCACCCTTATTAATCTTTGCTACTTCCTGGCCCTCAACAGTCACTTCTTCTATTTTTTGTTCTCTCTCACTTTCCTCATTCATCAGCTCTTCAAAGTACTCTTTCCATCTTCCCAGCACACTTCTGTGATCAGTCAATATATTTCCCTCTCTGTCCTTAATCACTCTAACTTGCTGCACGTCCTTCCCATCTCTATTTCTCTGCTGTGCCAACCTGTATAAATCATTTTCTCCCTCTTTACTTTCTAACCGAGCATACAAGTCATCAAACACCCTATGTTTGGTCTTTGACACCGCGACCTTCGTCTTGTGCTGTCTCCCTGTACTCCTGTTTAGTCTCTTTGGTCCTCTCTATGTCCCACTTCTTCTGAGCTAACCTCTTCTTTTGTACACACTCCTGCACGTCCTCTTTCCACCACCAAGTCTCCTTATCTCCTCTCCTTCCAGAGGACACGGCAAGTACTGTCTAACCTGTCTCCCTGATCACATTAGCTGTAGTTATCGTGTCATCTGGAAGCACTTCCTGACCACCCAAAGCCTGTTTCAACTCCTCCGTGAAGACAACATGACACTCCTCCTTTTTCAGCTTCCACCACTTTGTCCTCTGCTCTGCCTTTGTCTTCTTCACCTTTCTCACCAACAGCATCATCTTGCACACCACCATCCTATGCTGTTTGGCAACACTCTCACCCACTACTACTTTGCAGTCACTGACCTCCTTCAAATTACATCGCCTACACAATATGTAGTCTCCCTATATGCTCCTACCCCTGCTTTTATAAGTCACCCTATGCTCCTGTGTCTTCTGGAAGAAAGTATTCACCACAGCCATTTCCATCCTTTTTGCAAAATCTATCAAAATCTGTCCTTCTGTGTTCCTGTCCTGGATACCAAACCTGCCCATCACTTCCTCGTCCCCCCTGTTGTCTGCACCAACATGTCCATTGAAGTCTGCACCAATGACCACTCTTTCACCTCTGGGGTACTCTGCATCACTTCATCTGTCACTCCAGAATCTCTCCTTCTCTTCTAGCTCACATCTTGCCTGTGGGGCATAAACACTAACAACATTGAACATCACTCATTCAATTTCTAATTTGAGACTCATAACTTTGTCTGATACTCTTTTCACTTCTAGAACATTCCTGCCAAATTCCTCCTTCAAGATGACTCCTAGTGCATTTCTCTTTCCATCCGCACCATGAAAAAAAACAGCTTAAACCCCTCTCCCAAGCTTCTCGCTTTGTGACCTTTCCACCTGATCTCCTGAACACACAGTATGTCCACCTTCCTCCTCTGCATCATGTCAGCCAGCTCTCTCCCTTTTCCTGTCATAGTTCCAACATTCAAAGTCCCTACTCTCAGTCTTCGACTCATGCTTTTCCTCTTCTCTCTCTGCCTACAAACACGCCTCCCACCTCTCCTTCTTCGACCTCTCCTTCTTCAATCAACAGTAGTCCAATTTCCAGTAGCACCCTGTTGGTTAACAGCACTGATGGTGGTTGTTGTGAACTCGGGCCTCGACCGGTCTGGTATGAAATTTCTCTTTACAGTTTGCATTTTGTATTCTGGCAAAAGTTTTATGCTGGATGCTCTTCCTGTTGCAACCCTCTGCATTTATCCAGGCTTAGGACCGACGTGAGGGTGGACACTTGTTTGTGCCCCCCCTCACAGCTGCATTAAATAAATAAATAAAAATCATTGGAGCCTCCTACTTATTCTGGACCCCCCCCCCCCATTCTCTTCACAGTTCCAGACTAGAGTCAAGCCCACTACTGTCTTAGTTCCTCTCTGACTTTGCCAAGCCTGTTCCCTTGGCTGTGGTTTTGCCTGTATTAGATATGGACTGTGATAATTTTGTTCATCCATTAATTAGATAATGATGCCAACAAATAAAAGTAATTGGAGATACTCCATACAAGCAACACAAATTAATCAGAAATTTTTTATACAAACAACACAAAGTAATCATAGACAATTCATATAAACAATACAAATTCATTCGAGATATTCCATTTAAGCAATCCAGAGTACTTGGATATACTTTATACCAGTGGTCCCCAAACTATGGCCCACGGGCCGGTTACAGCCCTCCTCCATATTTGGCTCGGCCCCCTGAACAATGCCAGAGATGCATTATGATTACTTTTTTTAGTCTGGCCATGCACTCAAGACTAATAAACACCGAGAACATGACATTCTATTCCACCCTTCTGCCGTCTGTGCCCCTATCTGAGCCCCCCCAAAACAATCCTCGACTCTCCCCTCTCAAATAGAATGGAATAATGGTGAAAAGGTTATTTAAGAGAAAAATTGATTCAGAATGCAAGGTATTTAACCTGCAGTGGACAAAGGGTTATTATTTTTTTTGTTCAATGCAAAGAAAATGTTGTTCGTATCATCTGTCTGTGCATCAGGCAGTGGCAGTATTCAAAGAATACAATCTGCGCCGACACTCTGAATCCCGTCACAAAGACGAGTATGATTGCTTGCAAGGCCAAAACAAGTAGACAATCTCTCAAAGCTAAAAAGTGGACTGTTAGCTCAGGAGAATACATTTGTACGCCAGGCTCGGCTGTACCAGTCATCTGTTCGGGCAGCTTTTGGGTTGCTCAACTGATAGTAAACAGGGCTTTTTTTTTCTTTTTCTTTTTTTCTTCTTTTTTTATTTCCTGACTTTTTTCTGTGAAGGTCCCAGAAAGAATTACTAATATTTGGTTGTGCGTGGCTTACAATAACAATACTAAAACAATAAATGCCCCCCCCCCCCCCCATCAGAGAAGGGAAACGTTATGTGGCCCTGGCAGGAAAAAGTTTGTGGACCCCTGCTTTATAATGATATAAACATTAGTAGAAATGGTTATCATGTAAACAAACAGGTGTCATGGGAAGTAAACATTGTATTGAATGTTACAAATACAGCACTAGCATCTGGAACTACACAAAGCTAAGTCGAAAATAAATAAAAATTTCCAAGAGATTGGTGTTTTATTACTGTTAGTACAGACTGGGTTAATGACCTCACACATATACCTCTATTAACCTGAACCTAATAAACATTAATATGGTTTTGATGGAGCCAAAACTCAAAAATGTGAATCATAAAAATGAATTTCATACCAAATCGGTCGAGGCGTGGGTTAACAGCGACCACCATCAGTGCTGTTAACCAACATAGAGCTGGTGGAAATTGGATTACTGTTGGTCGATGAAGAAGAGGCGGGAGGCATGTCCACAGTTGGATGTCATGATGCAGAGTACCCCAGAGGTGAAAGAGTGGTCATTGGTGCAGACTTCAATGGACATGTTGGTGCAGGCAACATAGGGGATGAGGAAGTGAGGGGCAGGTTTGGTATCCAGGGCAGGAATACAGAAGGACAGATGTTGATAGGTTTTGCAAAAAGGATGGAAATGGCTATGGTGAATACTTTCTTCCAGAAGAACCAGGAGCATAGGGTGACTTATAAAAGCAGGGGTAGGAGCATACATGGAGACCACATATTGTGTAGGCGATGTAATTTGAAGGAGGTCAGTGACTGCAAAGTAGTAGTGGGTGAGAGTGTTGCCAAACAGCATAGGATGGTGGTGTGCAAGATGATGCTGATGGTGAGAAAGGTGAAAAATCCAAAGGCAGAGCAGAAGACAAAGTGGTGGAAGCTGAAAAAGGAAGAGTGTCATGTTGTCTTCAAGGAGGAGTTAAAACAGGCTTTGGGTGGTCAGGAAGTGCTTCCAGATGACACAATAACTACAGCTAATGTGATCAGGGAGACAGGTTAGACAGTACTTGTCGTGTCCTCTGGAAGGAAATGAGATAAGGAGACTTGGTGGTGGAATGAGGGAGTGCAGGAGTGTGTACAAAAGAATAGGTTAGCTAAGAAGAAGTGGGACATAGAGATGACCAAAGAGAGTAAACATGAGTACAGGGAGACACAGCGTAAGACGAAGGTAGCGGTGTCAAAGGCCAAACATAGGGTGTTTGATGACTTGTATGCTTGGTTAGAAAGAAAACAGGGAGAAAATGATTTATACAGGTTGGCACAGCAGAGAAATAGAGATTGGAAGGACATGCAGCAAGTTAGTGTGATTAAGGACAGACAGGGAAATATATTGACTGATGACAGAAGTGTGCTGGGAAGATGGGAATAATATTTTGAAGAGCTGATGAAAGAGAAAAATGAGAGAGAACAAAAAATAGAAGAGGTGACCGTTGAGGACCAGGAAGTAGCAAAGATTAGTAAGGGTGAAGTGAGCAGGGCATTGAAGAGGATGAAGAGTGGAAAGGCAGTTGGTCCTGATGACATACCTGTGGAGGTATGGAAGTGTCTAGGATAGGTAGCAGTAGATTTTCTGACAAGAATATTCAACAAGGTCTTAGAGGGTGAGAGGATGCTGGAGCAATGGTGAAGTGTGCTGGTGCCCATTTTTAAGAACAAGGGAAATGTGCAGAGTTGTGTCAACTACAGAGGAATAAAGTTGATAAGCCATACGATGAAGTTATGGGAAAAAATAGTGGGAGCTAAACTAAGGGCAGAGGTTAGTATTTGTGACCAACAGTTTGGTTTCATGCCAAGAAAGATCTCCAGAGATGCAGTTTGCTTTGAGGATGTTAATAGAGAAGTACAGAGAAGTTCAAAGGGAGCTGTTGGTGTGACAGAAGAATTCCTGGTGGAGGTGGGACTGCATCAAGGGTCAGCTCTGAGCCCCTTCATGTTTGCTATGGTGATGGACAAGCTGACAGACAAGGTTAGACAAGAATCTCCATGGACTATTATGTTTGCAGATGATATTCTGATCTGTAATGAGAGCAGTGAACAAGCGCACGGAAATCTAGAGAGGTGGATGTATGCGCTGGAAAGAAAGGAATGAAGGTTAGCCTCAGTAAGACAGAATACATGTGTGTGAACAACAAGGACCCAAGAGGAATGGTGACATTACAGGGAGCAGAGATAAAGAAAATGGATGATTTTAAATACTTAGGCTCGACAATCCAGAGCAATGGAAAGTGTGGAAAGGAGGTGAAGAAGCATGTGCAGGCAGGTTGGAATGGTTGGAGAAAAGTGTCTTGTGTGATGTGTGATAGGAGGGTATCGGCAAGAATGAAAGGAAAAGTGTACAAGACATTGTTGATGCCAGCGATGATGTGTAGTTTAGAAACAGTGGCCCTGGGGTAAAGACAGGAGGCAGAGCTGGCGGTAGCAGAGATGACAATTTTGAGGTTCTCTTTGGAAGTAACGAGGATGGATAGGATCATGAATGAGTACATCAGAGGGACAGCACATGTAAGAGGTTTTGGAGACAAAGTCGGAAAGGCTCGATTGAGATTCTTTGGACATGTACAGAGGAGGGATAGTGAGTATATTGGTAGTAGGATGCTGAGGTTGCAACTACCAGGCAGAAGGCCTAGAGGAAGCCCAAAGAGAAGATTTATGGGTGTGGTGAAGGAGGACATGAAGGTAGTTGGTGTAAGAGAAGAAGATGCAAAGGATAGGGTGAGATGGAGGCAGATGATTTGCTGTGGCAACCACTGAAGGGAAAAAACCAAAAGGATAAGAAGAAGAAAATGTTCTGGCCAAATTACAATCATCTTATGTGCAGTGTGCATTTTACTTTAGATGTGTACCTTCAGGACCAGGCTGTGGAATTAATGCATTCACTATAACTGACATAATTGACATCAGTCCATTCAACACCTATCCATCTGATAATTAAAATAATGAACTATTGAAATAATTGGAATAATTATCTCTCCCTGAATTGTCTAAACAACTTAAATCCAGACAGTGAGGCATTGCCACTCCTTTATTTTCAAACATTACCCTTTGTGTTCCACGATGGGTTATAAACACTCTGAGCAGTGTAACGTCATGAAATTGCATTACAAACTTTCTCGTAGGATCTCACACTTTTTTTTTGTCAAATGAAAGCTGAGTAGAAGTATAAAAAATAATCTGACATACAATTGCTCTTCTACTAGGTTTATATAAATCGGCTCAGTGAACAACGTGTTTTCCATTAAAGCAAATGCATTAATCATAAAACATTCATTTAGTATTGTTCATCTTTATTATTTACACATGAAGGACCCAGTATGACTGAAATATGCAGTCGTGAGGGGGGGGCACAAGTCATTTGCTGTGGCGACCCCTGAAGGGAACAGCCGAAAGGAAAAGAAGAAGAAGAAGAAGAAGGACTCAGTATGACTGAAAAATAAAATCAGAATTGGTCCAAACCATTTCCTACTACTGATATTCCACTTGAATCACATGGATTAGACATATTCCTATTTCACTGACAGAAGTTAATCAAAAATGGGTATACATTTTACACACAATATGATTAGAATTGAATACAAAGGGCAGTTTCACTATTATAACCACTAAAAAAACCATTTTTATTTAGAATATATGAGGAAGCAAAAATCCATATCCACTGAAATATTTTGTTGCACTGGAAAACCTTTGAAAAACTTTGGGGGCAACCCTAGCCTGAAGCAGGAAAAATGTGTAGCGGTGGGTCTTAAGCTGTACCTCCCCTTTGTCCACCTTCATGACTGAAGTGCCCTTGAGCAAGGCACCTAACCCCCAACTGCTCTTTGAGTGCCTCAATGTGTGTGGCAGCCCACTGCTCCGAGTGTGTGTGTGTGTGTGTGTGTGTGTGTGTGTGTGTGTGTGTGTTCCTGTTCACTTTTTGATTGTGTGTTCACCTTGGAAGGGTTAAGGGCAGAGGCAATATTTTCCCTTTTGGGATTAATACAGTATATAAAACAATTAAATAAAAAATATGCTAATACAAGTTAAATTTATCATGGGAACTTTTATTGAACAAGATCAAGAACTTCTAGTACTCATGTAAGATAATTTTAGCTACCAGGAAGTAAAATTTTATCTGGAACCCGACATTCTTCTGAATTAAATAAATGAAAATTCCAGTTTCTCAGTACTTAAGTGTGCGACCTATATTCATTAAAATTGTTATAAGTTGATCTAATGACTTAATTCCTGTTCAATTCTACCATTATCACAAAGGTTGCAGGAGAGGCTGGTGCCCATCTCAGCAAGAGTAGAATACATCTTGCCAGGCCACCACAAGTCAGAAACACACTAACAGCTCTGCAGCTACTCTTGATGAAAGTCAGCAATGGTTCTTGTACATGAACACCATAGACAGTGAGAGACATGGCCAGCATTTGATAACCCAGTGAGCTGCACTGGGGGTGGGGGGCAGTGACAACCTGTTGAGAGTGAGGCTTGAACCCCCAACCTTGGGCTCAGTGATCAAGCACCTTACCATCGAGCCATCACTGCCCTGGACCAAAATGCTGTTGTCTTGAATTGGTAAATGATGATGATTTCCTTTCGGCTTTCCCCCTTTTTCAGGGGTCGCCACGGCGAATGATTCGCACGTTTGATTTGGCAGAGGTTTTTATGTCGGATGCCCTTCCTGGCACAACCCTTTTAACAAGGGACAGAAACACGCTGATGACTTTGCAGCTACTCTTTACGAAAGTCAGCAATGGTTCTTTTACAAGTCTCTCACCATAGACAGTGAGAGACATGGCCGGCCTTTGATAACCCAGTTAAATAAAGGTCATAATATTAATCATTCCAAATTTTATGGAATTTACAGAATATATATTACAGTTAACACTGTTCACTTTTTGATTTGACAATTGTCAGAATGGTAAAGTCTCAGTGAATCATTTGCACTTTGAGTGATCTTGTATTGTTTTATATTGTATTATATTATTATATATTGTATGATATTATATTATATTATATTATATTATATTATATTATATTATATTATATTCCGAACTGAAGAATATACTACATGTGGATCAGTGTTGTCACGGTGTCTCTTGGTTTTCTTGATTTTTTTCTGAGAGAAGTGAAGTGCAGCATAATTCACAGAGTCCGAGTCAGGAGCCTACAGGAAGAAAAAAGATTTAAAGAGATATGAATTTAAAAATAATGAAATGTAACAGGTGAACCTAACACTTCTTGTTCTATCAGTGGAATTTTTATGACTTGACAATCTTATTTCTTTCTTTCTTTCTTTCTTTATTAATGATACGATTTCTAACTGAGTAAGACACAGAAGGAATGTACAATATTTATGTATATTCAGCATTATATTGTCATAACCGATGAATGGTTAATTTAAAAACCTGTACTGAAGAGGTCCTGAAATGTATGTTACTGTTTAAGAATTGTATGAAATGTTCATAAAATCCGATTTCATTAAATTTTAAAATTGTATAGATTTGAAAATTATTTGAAGTAAAAAAAAAAAAAAAACTTTTTAAAATTTTGTTTGTGTGGTTGTCAGACACATTTGTTTTGAACAATCTAGGCTGAATACTAGGGCAGTGGTGGCCTAGAGGTATAGTGCACTGGATTGCTGATTGTAAGGCTAGGAGTTCAAGTCCCACTTTCGACAAGGTTGTCATTGTCCCCCAAGTGTGGTGAACTGGGTTATCAAAGGCTGGCCATGTCTTTCACTGAACACAAAGTGTTCTTAATCCTCATGCTGTGATTTTTCTTTTTTTTTTTTTTACTTTATGGAAATTTATAGGCTTATAAAATTTTGTAACAATCAAGTGCAATTTCGACTGTGGATGTTGCTTTTCTATTCTGAGACACCAGTGTCTTGTCTGACCTTGCTCTGTGAAACTTTTTATCTACGATTTGATATAGTTCAGCTGCTCCTAGATACTGTAGACTTGTTTTTCTTGTGGAAAAGTACTGAGGACCACCACCAGCTCCCCTTAGACGAATCAGCCTCAACCGGTTTCTCACCTTTCTTTCTTCCTTTCGGCTTTTTTCCATTTCTCGGGAGTCGCCACAGCGAATCATCTGAATCGCACATTTGATTTGGCATAGATCAGTTGGATGCCCTTCCTGTCACAACCCTTTAGCAAGGGACAGAAACACGCTGACGGCTTTGCATCCTACTCTTTACGAAAGTCAGTAATGGTTCTTTTACATGCCTCTCACCATAGACAGTGAGAGACATGGCCCGCCTTTGATAACCTAGCTAACTGCACTGGGGGGGGACAGTGACAACCTTGTGGGGACTCGAACGCCTAACCTTAGGATCAGTCATCCCGCGCCCTATGCACTACCACCACTGCCCCGGTTTCAACCGGTTTCACACCTACGGTGGGGAAACAACTTAGAGCTGTATATATGTGTACACCACCATTGTGTGTTGGTGATTTGTGAATAAAAACTGTCGTTTTTTTATTTTTTTTTATTTTTACATGGACTGCTGTATTTTTTACGACTCAAACCAGAGCGCTCTGCGTGACACAGACGAATCAATCCTTGAGGAGTATTCGTGTGGGCCGATTCAGTAACCTAACACTCACTGCCTATGATGAGAGGTTCATGTAAAACAACCATTGCTGACATTCATAAAGAGTAGCTACATTGTCGTCAGTGTGTGGACGGCCTGACGAGCTGTCCAGGGTGTACTATACCCTTGGCTGGGATGGGTGCCAGCCTCCACGTGACCCTAATTACTATTGAGCGGTTACAGAAAATGAACTGAGAATGAATAATACTGTGCCGAATCATTTTCTATATGCAAATGCTGTGGGTTTGTACTCAGAAACCTGGAAGGCACAAACATTCTTTCAATTTATTGAAAAAGCTCACTCTCTGTTGTTTAGAGGGGGAAAATGTATCTCGACTAAAAAAAAAATCCACACAAAAGAATACATTATTATTATTATTATTATTATTATTATTATTATTATTATTATTATTACTACCAAATTGGAACCCCCAAATGTGTGTGTGTGTATATATATATATATATATATATATATATATATATATATATATTTTTTATATATATATATATATATATATATATATATAAATATATATATATATATAAATATATACAGGGATCCTCGCTACTTCGTGCTTGCTTCAATTTATGCAGCCTGCAGCCAGTTACAGGAGCTCTTCACCTTGTTTAACCACTTTTTCCTCTTTTATATTGTATATAGGCATGTTTTTTGTTTTTTTTTCAAAATGGGTGAACCCTTGTGCAATTCTGCATTTGGGAAGCCCACTTTTACGACATTTTTGTTTTGCTTTGCACTTTTATTTTCACTTTTTGGATCAGCGTCAGGAAACTCATCCACCGGCGGCTCTAAACAACGCAGATCTTACACACTTGAGACCCTTCTCGGCCTGCGTGGCCCCTCTTTCCTTCATGCGGAAAAGCCTGTTGTTCCCGCGGACATACGGAGAAAAAGGAGAGGCTGCAGAGGGGGACGAAAGATGCGGAGGACATATGTTCCTTCTGTCATCCTGGGAAATGTCCACGCTATCGTCAACAAAATCGAGGATCTGGCGGCGCTGACCCGGCAGCAGAGGGAGTACTGGGACTGCAGCCTCATGTGTTTTTCGGAGACGTGGCTGAATGAACACACACTGGACCCTGTGGTTTCTCTGAACGGATTTACACTCGCGCGCAGACAGGAGTGTGGCAGAGAGCGGGAAGAAGAAAGGAGGGGGCTTGGTGCCACCCGGCCGATGTGCATGTGAAGGAACAGATGTGCACGCGGGACCTGGAGCTGCTCATGGTGAGCGCACGGCCATATTAACTACCGAGGGAGTTTTCACTTGTGATCATGTTTTACGTGTCCATTCCGTCCCCAGCTGATGCGGCGGCTGCATGTGAGTGTCTCCACAGCGCTGTCAATCAGACGCAGACTCATCACCCCCCGCGCCATGATCCTGATCAGCGGGGACTTCAACTGTGCCTCTCTCTCTCTCTCTGCCTCTCTCCCGATGTTCACGCAGTACGTGCAGTGTACCACGAGAGACAATAAGACGCTGGAATTGTTGCATGCTAATGTGAAGGATGCTTACACCTCCCCCCTCCCCCCACTGGGATGCTCAGATCACAACCTTCTCTACCTGCTTCCCCAATACATACCCAGGGTGCAAAAGGAACCTGCGCAGAAGTGGTCTGTGAAAGTGTTTACTGAGAAGATCAATGAGAGACTGAGGGACTGTTTCCAGACCACAGACTGGAGCATGCTCTGTGACTCCTTTGGTGATGACATTGACAGCCTCACATACTGAATCACGGACTACATGAACTTCTGTGTGGTCAGCACTGTGCCAACACGGATGGTACGGTGCATCTCCAACAGCCACCCGTGGGTCACCCCTGAGCTTAAAGTCCTCTGGAACCAGAAGAAGAGGGCTTTCATCGCGGGGGATAGAGAGGAGCAGAGGAAGGTTCAGTGTGGGCTCCAGTGGAGGATCAGGAGGGCCAAGAAGGATTATGGGAAGAAAGTGGAGGAGAAGCTGGCCCAGAACAACATGCGGGACATCTGGAGAGGACTAAAGACCATATCTGGATTTGGGCAGAGTGTCAGAGGGACAGCTGATGGTGACCAGCGATGAGCGGACAAATTAAACTGTTACTTCAACAGGTTTGATTCTCCCCCTCCCCCTCTGCCCCTGCCTGTTTCCCTCTCTTCACATGATCTCCAGCCCAGCGGACACCTCCCCCCTCCCCAGGCCAACTTCATCTGACTGCAGCAGCCCCACAGACACATCCCCTCCCTCTGTAGCCCAACCCAACCCCTCATGTCAGACCAGGTGAGGAGACAGTTGAGGCGACTGAATCAGAGGAAATCTGCAGGACCAGATGGCATCAGTCCCAGGATGCTGAGGACCTGTGCGGACCAGCTCTGTGAGGTCCTCCGCCACCTCTACAACTTGAGCCTCAGCCTGGAGAAGGTCCCTGTCCTGTGGAAGACCTCCTGTGTGGTCCCGGTTCCTAAAACAGCACAAGCCAAGGAACCGGCCCACTACAGACCTGTTGCCCTGACCTCCCACCTCATGAAGACCATGGAGAAACTCCTCCTCGACCACCTTCACTCTGTGGTGAGCCCCACCCTTGACCCACTGCTGTTCGCCTACAGGCCCAACATTGGGATAGAAGACACCGTCATCTACCTGCTGCAGCAGGTGCTCACCTACCTGGAGACCATCGGCAGCGCTGTGAGGATCATGTTCTTTGACTTCTCCAGTGCCTTCGACACCATCAGGCCAGAGCTTCTGCGGGGGAAGCTGGAGGACGCGGGAGTGGACGGGCACCTTGCTGCCTGGACCATCAACTACCTCACTGATCGTCCACCGTACATGTGGCTGCGCGGCTGTTAGTCAGAGGTGGTAGTCTGCAGCATGGGGGCGCCCCAGGGCACCGTCCTCTCACCTTTCCTCTTCACCATCTACACCTCGGCTTCACCTACAACACGGACAGCTGCCACCTCCAGAAGTTCTCTGATGACTCCGCCTTCGTGGGTCGTGTGTCAGAGGGGAACGAGCTGGAGTATCGGTCGGTCATCATCGACTTTGTGGACTGGTGTGAGCAAAACCACCTGTGCTTGACTACCAGTAAGACGAAGGAGATGGCGGTCAACTTCAGGAGAAGGACACCAACGCACTCACTGGTGAACATCCAGGGACAGGGCATTGAGACAGTGGGCAGTTTCAAGTACCTGGGTGTTCACCTCAACAATAAACTGGACTGGTCCCACAATACCAATGCCCTGTACAAGAAGGGCCAGAGTTGCCCCCACCTTCTGAAGAGACTTAGGTCCTTCAGATTGTGCAGACCTCTGCTCAGGACATTTCATGACTCTGTGGTAGCCTCTGCAATCCTTTACGCTGCTGTCTGCTGGGCCCCGAGCAGCACAGA
>JALRMN010000025.1:155000-335000 GCA_024760905.1 Plotosus lineatus | reverse complement strand
AAAAGGATGGAAATGGCTGTGGTGAATACTTTCTTTGAGAAGAAACAGGAGCATAGGGTGACTTATGAAAGCGGAGGTAGGCGCACACAGGTAGACTACATCTTGTGTAGACGATGTAATTTGAAGGAAGTCAGTGACTGCAAAGTCATCGTGGGTGAGAGTGTTGCCAAACAGCATAGGATGGTGGTGTGCAGGATGACTCTGATGGTGAGAAAGGTGAAAAGGCAAAGGCAGAGCAGAAGACAAGGTGGTGGAAGCTGAAAAGGAAGAGTGTCGTGTTGTCTTCAAAGAGGAGTTGAAACAGGCTTTGGGTGGCCAGGAAGGGCTTCCAAATGACTGGACAACCACAGCAAATGTGATCAGGGACACAGGTAGGAGAGTACTTGGTGTGTCCTCTGGAAGGAAAGTAGATAAGGAGACTTGGTGGTGGAATGAGGAAGTGCAGGAGTGTGTACAAAGGAAGAGGTTAGCCAAGAAGAAGTGGGACATTGAGAGGACCGAAGAGAGTAAACAGGAGTACAGGGAGACACAGCATAAGGCGAAAGTAGCAGTGGCTAAGGCCAAACAGAGGGCATATGATGACTTGTATGATAGGTTGGATAGTAAAGAGTGAGAAAATGATCTACACAGGTTGGCACAGCAGAGAAATAGAGATGGGAAGGACGTGCAGCAAGTTAGATTGATAAAGGACAGAGAGGGAACTCTATTGACTAATGACAGAAGTGTGCTGGGAAGATGGAAAGAGTACTTTGAAGAGCTGATGAATGAGGAAAATGAGAGAGAAAAAGAGTAGAAGAGGTAACCATTGAGGAGCAGGATGTAGCAAAGATCAGTAAGGGTGAAGTGAGAAGGGCATTGAAGAGGATGAAGAATGGAAAGGCAGTTGGTCCTGATGATATACCTGTGGAGGTATGGAAGTGTCTAGGAGAGGTCGCAGTAGATTTTCTGACAAGAACATTCAACACGGTACTAGAGAGTGAGCAGATGCCGGAGGAGTGGAGGAGAAGTGTGCTGGTGCCCATTTTTAAGAACAAGGGAGACGTGCAGAGTTGCAGCAACTACAGAGGGATAAAGTTGATGAGCCATACGATGAAGTTATGGGAAAGAATAGTGGAAGCTAGACTAAGGGCAGAGGTCAGCATTTGTGAACAACAGTTTGGTTTCATGCCAAGAAAGAGCACCACAGATGCAATGTTTGCCTTGAGGATGTTAATAGAAAAGTACAGAGAAGGTCAGAGGGAGCTACATTGTGCCTTTGTGGATCTGGAAAAAGCATATGACAGGGTGCCAAGAAAGAACTGTGGTATTGCATGAGGAAGTCTGGAGTGGCAGAGAAGTATGTTAGAGTGGTGCAGGACATGTATGAGAGATGTAAGACAGTGGTGAGGTGTGCTGTCGGTGTGACCGACGAATTCAAGGTTGAGGTGGGACTGCATCAAGGGTCAGCTCTGAGCCCCTTCTTGTTTGCTATGGTGATGGACAGGCTGACAGACGAGGTGAGACAAGAATCTCCATGGACTATGATGTTTGCAGATGACATCGTGATCTGTAGTGAGAGCAGAGAACAAGTGCAGGAAAATCTAGAGAGGTGGAGGTATGCCCTGGAAAGGAGAGGAATGAAGGTTAGCCTCAGAAAATCAGAATACATGTGTGTGAATGAGAAGGACCCAGGAGGAACGGTGATGTTACAGGGAGCAGAGATAACGAAGGTGGAGGATTTTAAGTACTTAGGCTCAACAATCCAGAGCAATGGAGAGTGTGGAAAAGAGGTGAAGAAGCGTGTGCAGGCAGGCTGGAATGGTTGGAGAAAAGTATCCGGTGTGATGTGCGATAGGAGAGTGTCAGCAAGAATGAAGGGAAAAGTGTACAAGATGGTGGTGAGGCCAGCGATGTTGTATGGCTTAGAAACAGTGGCGCTGAGGAAAAGGCAGGAGGCAGAGCTGGAGGTAGCGGAGATGAAAATGTTGAGGTTCTCCTGGGAGTAACGAGGATGGATAGGATCAGAAATGAGTATATCAGAGGGACAGCCCACGTAAGATGTTTTGGAGACAAAGTCAGAGAGGCTAGATTGAGATGGTTTGGACATGTACAGAGGAGGGATAGTGAGTATATTGGCAGTAGGATGCTGAGGTTGGAACTACCAGGCAGAAGGCCTCGAGGAAGACCGAAGAAGAGATTTATGGATGTGGTGAAGGAAGACATGAAGGTCGTTGGAGTCAGAAAAGAAGATGCGGAGGACAGGGTGAGGTGGAGGCGGATGATTTGCTGTGGCGACCCCTGAAGGGAGCAGCCGAAAGTAAAAGAAGAAGAAGAAGAAGAAGAATATGGGTGTTTATTTTTTCTGTGTGTAGGGGGTGTGTGTTTTATCTGTGTATAGGGGTGTGTATTTTATCTGTGTATAGGGGTGTGTATTTTATCTGTGTCTAGGGGTGTGTATTTTATCTGTGTATAGTGAGTGTTTGTATTACCTGTGTATCATGGGTGTGTTATGCATCTCGTATAGAGGTGTGCGTTTTATCTGCATATATATGGTGTGTATTTTATCCGTGTAGGGGTGTGTATTTTATCTGTGTATAGGAATGTGTGTATTTTATCTGTGTATAGGAATGTGTGTATGTTATCTGTGTATAGGGGATGTGTATTTTATCTGTGTATAAGGGGTGTGTATTTTATCTGTGTATAGTGTGTGTATTTTATTTGTGCATAGGGGTTGTGTATTTTATCTGTGTATAGGAGTTTGTATTTTTGTGGGTGAATAGGGGTGTGTAATCTGTCTACAAGGGTGTGCATTTTTTTCTGTGTATAAAACTGTGTACATTTTTTTCTGTGTATAGGGATGTGTATTTTAATCTGTGAATGAATAGGTGTGTATTTCATCTGTGTATAGGGAAGTGTGTGCAATCTTTGTATAAGCGTGAGTTTACCTTCAGGGGTCGCCACAGCGAATCATCTGCCTCTATCTCACCCTATCCTCCGCATCTTTTACTCTTACTACAGCTACCTTCATGTCCTCCTTCACCACATCCATAAATCTTCTCTATGATCTTCCTCTAGGCCTTCAGTCTGGTAGTTCCAACCTCAGCATCCTCCTACCAACATACTCACTATCCCTCCTCTGTACATGTCCAAACCATCTCAATCTAGCCTCTCTGACTTTGTTTCCAAAACTTCTTACATGTGCTGTCCCTCTGATGTACTCATTCCTGATCCTATCCATTCTTGTTACTCCCAAAAAATCCCTCAACATTGTCATGTCTGCTACCTCCAGCTCTGTCTCCTGTCTTTTCCCCAGGACCACTGTTTCCAAACCATATAACATCGCTGGCCTCAACTTTTCTCAACCATTCCAACCTGCCTGCACACACTTCTTCACCTCCTTTCCACACTCTCCATTGCTCTGGATTGTTGAGCCTAAGTACTTAAAATTCTCCACCTTCATTATCTCTGCCCCTGTAACCTCACCGTTCCTGTTGTGTCCTTGCCATTCACACACATGTATTCTGTTTTACTGAGGCTAACCTTCATTCCTTTCCAGGGTATACCTCCACCTCTCTCGATTTTCCTCCACTTGTTCTCTGCCCTCACTACAGATCACAATGTGATCTCTGCAAATATCAGAGTCCATGGAGATTCTTGTGTAACCCCACCACTGTCTTACATCTCTCATACATGTCCTATACCACTCAACATTCTTCTCTGCTACTCCAGACTTCCTCATGCAATACCACAGTTCCTCTCTCGGCACCCTGTCATACCCTTTCTCCAGATCCACAAAGGCACAGTGCAGCTCCCTCTGGCCTTCTCTGTACTTCTCTATTTACATCCTCAAAGCAAACACTGCATCTGTGGTGCTCTTTCTTAGCATGAAACCAAACTGTTGTTCACAAATGCTGACCTCTGTTCTTAGTCTAGCTTCCACTATTCTTTCCCATAACCTCATCGTATGGCTCATTAACTTTATCCCTCTGTAGTTGCAACAACTCTGCACGTCCCCCTTGTTCTTAAGAACGGGCACAAGCACAGTTCTCCTCCATTCCTCCAGCATCCTCTCACTCTCTAAGACCTTGTTGAATGTTCTTGTCAGAAAATCTACTGCTACCGCTACTAGACACTTCAATACCTCCACTGGTATGTCATCAGGACCAACTGGCTTTCCACTCTTCATCCTCTTCAATGCCCTCCTCACGTCACCATTACTAATCTTTTTCACTCTCTCATTTTTCTTATTCATCAGCTCTTGAAAGTACTCTTTCCATCTTCACAGCACACTTCTGTCATCAGTTTTCTCCTCCTTACTGTACAACCTAGCATACAAGTCATCATACGCTCACTGTTTGGCCTTTGACAATGCTACCTTCGCCATATGCTAGGTCTCCCTTTACTTTTTTTTTACTCAGTCCTCTCTATGTCCCACTTCTTCTTAGCTAACCTCTTCGTTTGTACACACTCATGCACTTCCTCATTCCACCACCAAGTCTCCTTATCTACTTTCCTTCCAGAAGACAAACCAGGTACTCTCCTACCTGTCTCCCTGATCACATTAGCTGCAGTTATCCAATCATCTGGAAGCACTTCCTGACCACCCAAAGTCTGTTTCGACTCCTCCTTGAAGACAACACGACACTCTTCCTTTTTCAGCTTCCACCACTTTGTCTTGTGCTCTTCCTTTTCCTTCTTCACCTTCCTCACCATCAGCGTCATCCTGCACACCACCATCGTATGCTGTCTGGCAACACTCTCACCCACTACTACTTTGCAGTCACTTACTTCCTTCAAATTACATCGCCTACACAACATGTAGTCTACCTGTGTGCTCCTACCTCCGCTTTTGTAAGTCACCCTATGCTCCTGTGTCTTCTGGAAAAAAAGTATTCACCACAGCCATTTCCATCTCTTTTGCAAAATCTATTAACATCTGTCCTTCTGTGTTCCTGTCCTGGATACCAAATCTGCCCATCACTTCCTCGTCCCCTCTGTTGCCTGCACCAATGTGTCCATTGAAGTCTGCACCAATGACCACTCTTTCACCTCTGGGAGTACTCTGCATCACTTCATCTAACACTCCAGAATCTCTCCTTCTCTTCTAGCTCACATCCTGCGTGTGGAGCATATGCACTAACAACATTGACCATCACACCTTCAATTTCTAACTTGAGACTCATCAGTCTGTCTGACACTCTTCCTCACACATGAACACATTTCTCTTCCAATAAACACCATGATAAAACAGCTTAAACCCTGCTCCTAAGCTTCTAGCCTTGCTACCTTTCCACCTGGTCACCTGAACACACAGTATGTCCACCTTCCTCCTCTGCATCATGTCAGCCAGCTCTCTACCTTTTCCTGTCATAGTTCCAACATTCGAAGTCCCTACTTTCAGTCCTAGACTCATGCCTTTCCTCTTCTCTCTCTGCCTACGGACACACCTCCAGCCTATCCTTCTTCGACCTCTCCTTCTTCAATCAACAGGTGTCCAATTTCCACCAGCACCTTGTTGGTTAACAGCACTGATGGCAGTCATCGTTAACCCAGGCCTTAACCGATCCGGTATGAAATTTGTTTTGACGGTTTGCATTCTGCATTCTGGCAAAAATTTTTGCCGGATGCCCTTCCTGTCGCAACCCTCTTCATATATTCTTGGGACCGGTGTGAGGACGGACACTCGTTTGTGCCCCCCCTGATGGCTGCATTCGCTGTGGCGACCCCTGAAAAATGGAAAATCCGAAAGGAAATCTCTCATAGGGATATGTATTTAATCTGTCTGCAAGGGTGTGCATTTTTCTGTGTATTAGGGTGTGTGTATTTTGTCTGAGTATAGGAGTATGTATTTTATCTGTGTATGGGGTGTGTGTATTTTACCTGTGTATAGGGATGTGTTTTTTATCTATGTATAGGGGTGTGTATTTTAGCTGAGTATAGGCGTGTGTTTATTTTATCTATGTCTCGGTGTGTATTTTATCCGTGTATTGGTTGTATGTATTTTATCTGTGTATAGGGGTGTGTATTTTATCTGTGTACAGAAGTGTGTATTTTTTCTGTGTATAAGTGTGTGTGTGTGTATTTTATCTGTATACAATGGGTGTGTATTTTATCTGTGTATAGGGGTGTGTATTTAATTTGTGTATAGTGTGTGTGTGTAATTTACTGCATATATGGGGATGTCTTGGTGTGTATTTTATCTGTTTATAGTGTTATGTACATGTGAATAATGTGTAAATGTAAATATAAATATAACTGTATAAACACTGTATATAATTATATTCAGTTCGTGTGTCTTAAAGAGTGCCATGTTATTACTCAGCTGTTTTTGGGTCACTGTTGTTTTTTAGCCTGCATAGTATAATTGGGTCTGGAACTTTCAAGCATGTTAGGGAAACTTCGAGATGGACCTCGTTGTGTATGTGCCCTGGTGATGGATTAGGTGATTTAGAATATTCCAGAATGGAAGTTTCCCGAACTTTAGGGAAGTTATATAAAGACCTGTTGCCAGTCGGCTCGGGGGCAGATCATCTAAGGAAACTCATCTAATGTGGACGTGCTTCATCCAAGTTTCGTTGCTCAGGACTCCATCACCCAAATACATCCTCCGCATTCATCCACAGCCAACACAAGGATTTTCATCATTTGTTTCTTTTGATATGCGGGATTTCAAGCCTTTTACCACCAGCTTGCGCGCTGTCTCTAAATTATACTGCAGCTGCTTGGTGACTATCTTTATTGTGTGACCCTTGTTCTATTTGTGTTTTGTTTAGGTTTAAACTATAAGTTATTATTCTGTCCTATTTTGTTCATATTATTATATTGTATATATTGTATGTCATGGATTGTCGTGCTTTGCTGGTTTCATGGGGCAATTTTCATCTTCTAAATTCCATTCGTGACAAAATTGGGGGCTTGTCCAGGATTGAATCCATTTGGCATTAGGACTTTAATATTAAATTGAAACATATTGATATTTTAACTGTGAAACCAGCAAAAATGGTGTTCACACATGAGGATTTTCTTAAATCCCCCACCCCCTGAGAAAGTCGGTGCTTTTGCGCAAATTTGATTTGTTGCTGATCTCTAATTATTTCGAACTTGAGGCAAAACCTGCGATGAGTAAATTCCAAATTTTGAAGATTGTCCTAAACAATTATATTGATGAGGGAGAATTTGATCCTGAAGTTTTGGCCATGGTTAAAGAGGAAATTTTGGACCATTTGTAATTACAGAGAATGGAAATGGAAATGAAGTTTAAAAAAATGGAAATTGAGGCTCAAAAAGAAATTGAATTTAAAAAGATTGAACATTCTTCTACTCCGTCATCACATTCTTCTTTTGATTTTACTAGGTACAGCAGACTTGTCCCACCATTTAATGAAAAAGATGTAGATGTATATTTTCTACATTTTGAAAAGGTGGCGGAAAACCTCAAGTGGCCAAAGGAGTCATGAACAATGCTAGTGCAAACCATTTGAAGGACTTTTCTGTAAGTTTATGAGTTAGTGCTCGAAGCTTATCATCAGAAATTCCAAAATAGTCATAAAAGGGACCATGAAACCTTTGTGGAGTTTGCTAGTGAAAAAGAAACTTTGTTTGATAGATGGTGTGGTTCTAAGGAGGTTTCAGATTTTGATAGTTTGAGGCAGTTAGTTTTGATGGAGGATTTCAAGCAGTGTGTTAGTTCTGAGCTCAAGACTTATTTGGATGAACACAAGGTTAATGATTTACAGGATGCGGCGGTGTTGGCTGTTGATTATATTTTGACTTACAAGAGTTCTTTTCGGTCTCCGGATTTCTCCAAGTTTTTCCTCGGGTAAGACTTCAAGACATGCGGGTTCTTGTAAGGGTTCAGATGCTTCTGACAAGCAGTCACATTCTCAGGCCAAACCTAAGACTTCCAGTGACTTTGATCCTGTTTGTGTTTATTGTAAGAAGCCAGGTCATTTAATTTCCGTATGTTACAAACTCAAGTTAAAACAGGGCAGTGGTGGTCTTGTGGTTAGGGCGCAGGATCGCTGATCCTAAGGTTGGGGGTTCGAGTCCCCACAGGGTTGCCACTGTCCCCCCAGTGCAGCTAACTTGGTTATCAAAGGCCGGCCATGTCTCTCACTGTCTATGGTGAGAGGCATGTAAAAGAACCATTGCTGACTTTCATAAAGAGTAGGCTGCAAAGTCGTCAGCATGTTTCTGTCCCTTGCTAAAAGGGTTGTGTCAGGAAGGGCATCCGATATAAAAACCTATGACAAATCAAATGTGCGAATCAGATGATTTGCTGTGGCGACCCCTCAGAAAGGGAAAAAGCCGAAAGGAAGAAAGAAACAAACTCAAGTTAAAACATCAGTCCACAGGTTCCCCAAATGCTTGTATGTCTATCACGCCTAAGGCTTTTTTTGCAGGTGGTTCTGAGGAGAGTGCTGTTTGTGAGAACAATATTTCGGGTTCTGTGGTGCCGAATGAGTATTTACCTTTCATATTTTATGGCTCTGTTTCACTTATGGAAGATAATTCTACCCCTGGTTTGTCACTATATTGAGGGATACTGGATCTCTGATTTTGAAGGATATGTGCCTTTTTCTGTCAAGTCTTCAGCTAATTCCGACGTTTTTCTCCAGGGTATAAGTGGCCGTTCTCTTGCTCCTCTCCAATTTGTCAATTTGACTTCAGACCTGATTTCTGGTGAGGTTAAAGTGGGTGTTCTTGATGCTCTCCCAGTTCCGGGTGTTGATTGTTGATCGGTAATGATCTTATGGGGGGTAAAGTTGGAGCTGATCCTATTATCATTGTTTCTCTGGAAACTTCAGATTGTACGGAAAAGTTGAAGGAGGATTTTCCAAGTATTTTTCCTTCTTGTGCAGTGACTCGTTCAATGTCGAAAGACATTTCTTCCAAGACTTCTTTGCTGGATGATTCCATGTGTCATTTGTTGGATACTTTTAAGGATCATTCTTTTCATGAGGTAGAGGCTGATGACTTGTCTTCAAAGGATAATAACTCTTCAGGTCTTCTTGATAAATCTGATAGTTTGTCCGGTGGTGATCAAATTCTTTCCAGAAAGCAGCTTATTGGTGCTCAGTATGAATATGTTGAGTTGCAGAAGTTGGCTAGTAATGCTGTTTCTTTGGAGAAGGTTAGTAAGATTCCAGTTGGCTATTACTTCAAGGATGGTATTTTGATGAGGATGTATAGGTCGCTGGAAATTCCTGCAGAGGATGAAGGGAAGTTACATCACCAAATTGTTGTTCCGAAATAATTCCGACATTATGTGCTTGCATTGGCACACACAAGTCCCATGGCTGGTAATTTGGGTGTAAACAAAACTTGTGAGAAAATTTTGGCACATTTCTTTTAGTCTGGTTTGAGAAAAGATGTGGCTGAATTTTGTAAAACCAGTCATGCATGCCAAATTGTGGGCATACTAAATCAGAAAATTCCTCCCACACCTTTAAAACCTATACCGGCTTTTGAGGAACCTTTCAGTAGAGTAATCGTTGATTGTGTTTGTCCATTGCCGAAAACTAGGTCTGGTAATCATTATCTTTTTATCATCATGTGTGCTTCTACCAGGTTTCCTGAAGCAATCCCCATTCGGAGGATTTGATAAAGTTTTTCCACCTTAGTTGGGTTGCCAAGTGTTGTGCAGACAGATCAGGGCTCTAATTTTATGTCTAGGGTGTTCCAACAGGCTATTTATCAATTAGGCATTCAACAGGTCAAGTCTTGTGCCTATCATCCTGAGTCACAGGGAGCTTTGGAGAGATTTCATCAAACTTTAAAGAATATGATCAAGACTTATTGCTTTGAAACGGAGAAGGACTGGGATGAGGGTATGCATTTATTGTTGTTTGCTGTCAGGGAGTCAGTTCAGGAAAGTTTAGGGTTCAGTCCCTTTGAGCTCATTTTTGGACATAGTGTTCATGGGCCATTAAAACATCTAAAAGAGCAATGGCTCATGAGATCAATCTTTTGGATATGATTTTACCTTTCGAAACAGACTTTCAAAAGCATGTGAGTTGGCCAGATAAAATTTGAAAACATCACAAGCAAAATGAAACAAAGTTATGGCAAAAAGTCAAAAGAAAGAAGTTTCACTCCTGGTGGAAAAGTGCTAGTGTTGCTTTCAATTCCTGGTCAACCACTTCAAGCTAGATATCAGGGTCCATATCTGATTGACAAAAAGGTTAGTGAAATGGACTACGTTGTCCTGACTCCTGTTCGACATAAACACAAGAGGTTATGTCATGTAAACATGATTAAGGAGTATCATGATAGGAGACAAACCAACCAAGCAAGTTGTGTTGCCACACTCTCCCCAGTTACTGATTGTACTTCTGCTGTTGATGTACATGGTATTGACAATGCTGAGGATGTTGGGTATAATGTAAAGTCTGATGATCTGAGTAATAATGTTTCTCCAAAATTGAACAGTTTGGATGTGTTAGCTCACCTTGATGAGACTTTGTCACATTTTTCTTCTAAACAACAAGTTCAAATGTCAAATTTGATTTTTGAGTTCTCTCATTTATTTCCTGATGTGCCTTGCTGCACAGATGTTGTTAGCCATGATATAAATATAGGTGATGCTGTACCTGCGAAACAACACCATTATAGAATGAATCTTGCCAAGAGTGAAATTCTGCGAAAAGAAAGTGAAGTGCATGGTGGGCAATGACATCATTGAACCCAGTGACAGTTTGTGGAGTTCACCTTGTGTTCTCGTGCCGAAAAGTTCTGGAGGTGGTTGGTGCTGCTGTGCTGACATGAAGGCTGTCAATGCGCTCTCACGAACTGACTCTTATCCCATACTGAGAATGGATGATTGCATTGATCGAATTGGTCAAGCCAAGTATATAAGCAAGTTTGACCTTTTCTGGGAGGTTTTTCTGACCTTTTCTGGGAGGGTTCTGGCAGGTTCCACTCACAGAGTGTACGAATAAGATCTCTGTTTTTGTTATGCCAAATGGACTCTTTCAGTACAAAGTGATGCCTTTCGGTTTGAAAAAAAAGCACCAGCAAATTTTCAGTGGCTCGTCAACAATGTTACTTCAGGTCTGGAAGGTGTGGAAACATACATGGATGATGTTGTCATCTATGCCATGAAATGGGAAGACCATTTGAAAAGAGTCCGATCTTTCTTTGGGAGAGTGTCTGGAGCGAAATTGCCTGTCAACCTTGCAAAATGGGAATTTGGAAAGGCACAGGTTGTACTTTTAGAGCATGTTGTAGGGCATGGCCAGGTAAAGCCAGTTAATGCCAAAGTGGAGGTAATTGTACATTTTCTCGTTCCACACTGTAAGAGAGAACTCACGAGGTTCTTTAGTATGACAGGCTATTGTAGGAAATGTCAAAATTTCTCAGATGTTGTACTTCCACTTACAAACCTTTTGTGGAAAATAATTAAATTTCAGTGTTTGTCAAAGCTGCATTTGAGGGAGTCAAGGTCATGCTCATGAATTCTCCTGTGTTACAGGCACCAAACTTCAAAAAAGCTTTTAAATTTCAAATTGATGCAAGTGATGTGGGTGCAGGTGGTGTCCGGATTCAAGAAGATGATTCAGGTATTGATCATCCGGGTTTGATTAACATCAAATAAATTACTCTACCACTAAGAAGGAAACATTGACTCTTTCGTTAGCTTTACAGCAATTTAGAGTGTACTTAGGTACAACTACTTTGCCCCGTGGAAGTGTTCACGGATCACAATCCCTTGACTTTTCTTCACAAAAAGAACAAAAACCAGAGGCTGCTGCGGTGGAGCTTAGCTTCACATAGGTTTAATCTTGTTATTAAGCACATTCAGGGTAAAGACAATGTTTTTGCTGATACACTCTCTAGAGTTTGAAATGTTTTGTGGATTTTGATCCTGTGTATGTTTTATGAATTGAAATATTTATCATTACTCTAAGCAGAAAGTTTCCATAAAACTTTCTTTTCTTTAAGGGGGAGAGTGTTAAGGGCATGTAAATAAACATGTAAATATAAATATGACTTTATGAATGTTGTATATAATTATATTCAGTTAGTGTGCCATAAAGAGTGACATGGTATTACTCAGCTGTTTTTGGGTCACTGTTTTTTTTTTTTTTTGCTTTCATGGTATAATTGAGTCTAGAACTTTCCAGCATGTTAGGGAAACTTTGAGATGGACCTAGTTGCGCATGTGCCCTGGTGACGGGTCAAGTGATTTAGAATATTCTGGAATGGAACTTTCTCGAACTTTAGGGAAGTTACATAAAGACCAGTTGCCAGCAGGCTCGGGGGCAGATCATCTAAGTAAACTTATCTAACGTGGATCATCCAACGCACTTCATCCAAGTTTTGTCATTCAAGACTCCATCACTCAAGCTCATCCTCCACGCTCATCCACAGCCAACGCGAGGATTTTCATCATTTGTTTCTTTTGAAATGCAGGATTCCAAGCCTTTTACCACCAGTGTGTGCGCTGTCTCTAAATTATACTGCAACTGCTTGGTGACTATCTTTATTCAGGCATGTGATTTTTCCATCTATAGACTGAATTCCGTCTTTTTCATTTCCAGGGGCAAAAAAAACAAATAAATAAATAATAATAATAAATCCATCTTTTTTTCATAAAAAGTGCATTAAATAAATCTCATTTCATTTTAGTCTGAATCCTACTTTTTAACGAGCTCCCAGTAGCATGTAACGGGGACTGTGATTGGCTGGCTATGCTGACGTCATGCATTTTGTCCCATCAATGCTTCCATAGTACATATATGTCTAATTCCCTACATGCCAGCAGAACGATGACGGTTGTGGAGCGAAAGGATGCTAAGCGAATAAAATAATTGACAAATTGGTCAAAAATAAGTTCCGCTGGGACTGGATGGAAAAAGAATACAATACTACCATCGGAAAAAAATGATTGTGACAACATTGTTCAGCGACTTCATTTGCAAGATTGATCAGCCTGGAAAAGCAACTGGTGTCACGATGAAATAGACTATGGATTGCGTAGATTCAAAGCATTAGAATGTCACGCAAAATCCCAGAAGCATGTTCAACAACTACATGTAAGAAAAACAAACGCTTCGCTTGATGGGACTTTTGGATGTGAACCGAAAGTACCTGCACCTTACGGAATTCATCCATCGTTTACAGCCAACAATACAAAGATCGGAAGAAAGAATCCGCCACGACAGCCGATCCACGTTGCAGATAGAGTAGTTAACAATCAGGTAGATTGTGTGGAAATATTTTAAAAATTTACTTGTGCATGCTTAATGATTTTAATTAACAAATTAGTCCTGATAATCAAGGGTTGAAAAATACTATTGCCCGACGCTCGTGTCAAGTATTACGATTTTGACTTGCCCACAAAAGAAACAATTATTGATAGTATAATATAAATGTAAATAAATGATAATTTCATCCCGTACCGTTGATGCTTTGGGAAAACAAATCATAGCAGACCATCTGACAGTGTTATTGCCATATTGGTTCACTATGTAAATACATCTACTAATGCGACTGGACACATCATCAGTGATGTTCCTGGAATCATTGGGTGTTTCAGGTCTTTCAACATCATACACCCTCATCCAGGTGACCCAACTGGGGCTGATCAGACCCCGGCTTGTGTCCAGTTGGCACACTAGCTACCACGATTCCATGGTTCTCTCTTGAGCCACAGCCTTCTTGAGTCCCTCTCTGCCGCTTCGTAGTATTGCGGATGGCTTGTCTCTTCTGTTGCCCGATGATGCCTAGACAACCCAGAGCTTTGGCGAAGGACCAGGCCACAAAGCCTCTGCAGCCAACCTCCACTGGAAGGCACTTCACCCTCCATCCTGATTGCTGACAGTCTTTCACTAGCCTCATGTACTTGGAAAGTTTCCTCTTAAAGGCTTCTTCCAAGCGGTCTTCCCATGGGACAGTCAACTCCAGCAGCGTCACTTGCTTGGTGGCCTCTGATACAAGGTGGTGGTGACCACAATATGGCTAGGGAACTACAACTGGTGTTCAAGATCCACTAACAGCTATCAGTCTCTTGCAGAGGTCAAAATGCCTGCTGATGGTTTTTTGGCTGGGGCAGTCTGCTCCCCAGCCCTTACAAAGGCAATGATTATTTAAAATGTTATTATTTTTTTAATAAATATCAACCCCTGGTTAATGTGTTTATAATTTATAATTATTTGTATGTTTATAATTTATAAGGTCTAACAAGTTACTCTAAAATTGTTAGGTTATATTTTCCTTTCAGTCAACTGTAAAGGAGTTTAAGGAAAAGGTTAAGGAATCCTACATCAACTGTGTAAAGTATCTTCAACAAAAACTGCCCCTTGACAACAAACTCCTGAAGGCGGCAACAGCAATTGATCCTATGGCTAGGGGACACGACATGACCTTGGGGCTATTGAAGACTCTGCCTTCTTTCGTAAAGAATGTCCTGAAGGAAGAGGAACTGAATGCCTATGACATGGAAGTTAGAGGATTTCAAGTTGGCACTACATTGCCTCCAGCAACAGACAAACAGGGTGGAGAGGTTTAACTAGACATCTGGTGGTCAGCACTGATTGACAAGGGAGTATATCCTACTCTGTCAAAAATGGCCAAGGCTTTGATGAGTTGCCTCCATGGTCCTCAAGTAGAAGGTGCCTTCAGCACAATGAGAGATGTTCTGAATGTGAAATCATGCAGGATGGACACAGCCACCTACAGCTCTATTCAGACTGTACAGTATGCCATCAGAGCCAAGAAAACTAATGCTATTAAGCATGTTGCAAGAAAAGACATTCTGATGGACCCAGTAAATGGAAGACTCTGTCTGAAGATTAGAACTTCAAACAAACGATACAGAGAGGAGTTGGAGCAGTTGGAAGTAGAAAGAGAAACAAGGAGACAGAAGCTGGCTTTTAGAGCCAAGGAACAAAGCTCAAAGGCAGAGGCCAAGTGGAGATTTCAAGCTGCCCATAAGGGTGCTAGAAAAGCCCATGAAAGGGTCATCAAAGCTAAAAACAAGTCTAAACCTGCTAAGGGTTAGCCAATGTGTGGGTAAAGTGTTGTATAAAGACTTTGTATATATCTTTCATGTAGAGACTGTTTAGTAACTAGTAGATCCATGACAATGCAATTGTTATTGCATGAATTCCACATGTGACCATGTCATGGGATAATGAAGACATTTTGTGTGAAAACTGAAATTCAGTGAATGTTGATTTTCAAGTTGTATGGAACAGACATTCTAAGAAGATGCAGTGTTTGCTATTGCTGTTACATATACATGTACATTGAGGTGGGTGAAGGATGTTGAAAATGGCCTATTTATATTATAGAACATATTCTTTACTGCTGTTTTCTGTAATATTATTTTTGCATGAGAAAATGCTGAAAATCCAGGAGCTTTGGGGGCTCTGCCCCATGTCCCCCCACCATGGCTCCGCCCCAAACCCCGACAATTTTCAGTCTTTTTTAAATTGGTCAAATCACATGCCTGCTTATGGCATCCCAGGGCAGATAGTTTGTGTCATTGATTGTATGTACAAGGGCACAATGGCAAAAGTGATAATCCCAGATGGGGATACCAGGCTTTTTGAGATACAAGCAGGAGTCCTGCAAGGTTCATACCCTGGCACCATACTTGTTCATAATAGTACTGGACTATGCACACAGAGTGGCCATAGAACGGAGAGAAGAGGAACTAGGCTTCCAACTGGTGAGGAGAAGGAGTAGGAGAATTGGGCTTAGAGCAGTGACGGACCTGGACTTTGCTGATGATATAGCACTCATTTCTGAGGTATTCTAGCAAGCCCAGCAGCTATTCCGGAATGTCGAAACCTCAGTTGTAAGGGTAGCAGATGCCAGTATGTTTGAAGACCACAGACGGATCCACTCTAGAGGAAGCGGAGGACTTCAAGTATCTGTGGTCCCACATGGAGAGCACCTCCATGGACATCAACTCCAGTAAGGCAGCAGCATGGAGAGCCTGTCACAAGCTTGAAAAGATCTGGAAAGTGAAGTTGGTATTTTTGCATGGCTGTGAGGCATGGACGGTCACCCCTAAATAGGAAAAACAGCTGGATGGTTGCTACACAAGGATGTTAAGGTGCATCCGCAACATAAAGTGGGAGCAACACTGTACAAACAAAGAACTTTATGCTGGTCTTCCAAAACTGTCAGACAAAATATGAGCCAGGCATCTAAGATTCGTCGGACACTCTCTCAGAGGGCAACACGGTGGCGTAGTGGTTAGCTTGTCTGCCTCACAACAAGAAGGCCTGGGTTCAAATCCAGGCCTGGGCCTTTCTGAGTGGAGTTTGCATGTTCTCCCTGTGCTTGCATGGGTTTCCTCCCACAGTCCAAAAACATGCACAGTCGGTTAATTGGTTAAAATAATCTACAGAGAGGGCTTCCAGGAGAGGCTTGGATAACTTGTGCCCAATCCCTTTCTTTCATGAATAAAATGTTTCATTCAATCAATCAAATCACTCTCTCAGAAACAGCAAGGAAGTAGTTTTCAACTTAGTGCTATGGTCTCCAGAACATGGGAGAAGGAGGCTTGGAAGACTACCCCTCACATACCTAGATGTGCTGCAAAGAGAGACTGGTGTACAGGTTGATTCCATGGAAAGGACTATGCAAGACAGGAGCTTCTGGGCATCCATGGTATTTCAGGTGGCAGAAGAGGACTGGCACCTGACATAAGTCAAGTAAGTCAAAGCTCAAGAATCCAGAGCAATGGAGAGTGTGGAAAATATGTGCAGGCAGGTTGGAATGGTTGGAGAAAAGTACCCGGTGTGATGTGTGATAGGAAGCTATCGGCAAGTATGAAAGGAAAAGTGTACAAGACGGTGATGAAACCAACAATGTTGTATGGTTTAGAAACAGTGGCACTGAGGAAAAGACAGGAGGCAGAGCTGGAGGTAGCAGAGATGAAAATGCTGAGGTTCTCTTTGAGAGTAATGAGGATGAATAGGATCAGGAATGAGCACATCAGAGGTTTTAGAGACAAAGTCAGGGAAGCTAGATTCAGATGGTTTGGACATGTATGACGTAGGGATAGTGAATATATTGGTAGTAGGATGCTGAGGTTGAAATTACCAGGCAGAAGGCCTAGAGGAAGACCAAACAGGAGATTTATGGATATGAAGGAGGACATGAAGGTCATTGGTGTAAGAGAAGAAGATGCAGAGGACAGGGTGAGATGGAGGCAGAGGATTTGCTGTGGCGACCCTTGAAGGGAACAGATGATCTTTGCCTGAGTAACGGAGGCTATCACTTCATTTTGCAGTGTGATGCAATGCCCTGTGGATGGTAATAAACTGGACCTGGTTTTATTCTCAATATCCAGAGGAATAAGCAGTCAACTGATATTCTCTCAGCAATGGAGTGGTCAGCGCAGTCAATGGGTTTCACCTGTTGTTGGAACAGCTTGACCATATGGTACAAAAAACTGTATGGTGCCCATCAAGCCAGTGCAACTCACGAGAGGAGCGTCAAGAAGTATGTGGTAAATTTTCTTCATCTGATCTCCACAAATGGACAGTCAGAATGGAAAAGGTCTGCAAGGTTGTAGGAGCTGCAAATTGAGGAAAGGTTGCTTTTTTAAAACTTTGTCAATGTCTTGATTTTATTTCATATTCATTATGTAACTAATATTCGAAGAAAATGACTTGGTATTGAACTTTCTACAAAAATCCATTTTCGAGGCGGACTTTGGCAGCAAAGCTAGACATCAAGGAGAGGTCGGGCGGTAAGGTTTATGCGAGTTACATTTGGCTGAGTACCAAATTTACCAGCAGCTTCCACCAGTGATCGCCTGTAATGCTCAGAGTTACAAGAATGAAAATTTTCTCTCTCTGTGGGCAATGCCACACCTTATTAAATGGGTTTTTTGTGTATTATTGATGATTTGTATAATTATGACATGGTAGTGGTGGTATTAGGAGGTGGATTAAGTCCGTTAAATCACCACTGAAGGCCCAGGTACCAAATTCACGGTCGGCCACTGAGTATACCATAACAGGAATGCCTTCTTTCAGCATAATAATATTCTCTGTCCCTTTCAAAAAAATGTTCCAGAATGGTTTGAAGAATGTGTTAAAGAGCTAAAGGTGTTGACGTGACCTTGAAAATTCCTCAAATCTTAATTTGAACATCTGTGGGATGTGCTGGACAAGGAAATCCAATCCACAGTTGCCTCATAGAGGATCGACGAAAGATAATAACTTGGTGTGAAATAATAAAGCACAACTTCAGAGGTCTTGTAAAGTTCATGCATCATTCAACTTATTAAAATAATAATAATAATAATAATAATAATAATAATAATAATAATAATAATAATAGGTCCCTGATGAAGCAATTTAATAAGGAGACCAAAAAAATTACACTTTTTTTTTTTTGCATATTCTCAGTAGATTTACTACACAAATGGGAGGCACATTTCAGCCTTTCCCACCGCATTGATTTGAATGGTGAGTTTTTTCTATAAAGTGTCATGCTCAAAATGGTAGGATCAGACAGACAGATGGGCCTAGGTCTCAATTATGGAAAACTATGGTAAATGACACTTTCGAATTTTAATCAATAAATTAAAAAAAAACAAAAACAAATACAAGGTTTGCACAAAGTAATAAGAAAATTAATGACTCTTATCTCAGCGTTCCATGACATGTTCTTCCCAAATTAATACATGTAGTTCCCAGTATTACAACTCAAAAAAAAAAAAAAAAAATAGCAGAAATATGTGACACATTTTCTCACAACAATATTTGTTAACACAATTTTTCACAATAAGTTCAGAGTCTGTGCACATGATACAAACGTGGTACCCTTTGGTCCCTTGAAGTCGGGGTGTACCCATTGTGCTGATGAACTACTTTCTCCGTCTAGCACCCGAGTAGGAGTCCGTGGCTTATGTACCCACCGGACGCCTGGTCCAAAAAACCAGCTGCATAGACGCCTTCTCTCAGTTCTAGGTGGACTTCTGGTTCCGTACCACACAGCTAACTCACAGTCAGTATGACACTCCCTTAAGACCCAAATCTTAGTAGTCTTACACCCGGACACAAATTCCTATGTTTCTTTCATTAAACCTAGCGGCAGACTTGAAACCTTTACAAGGCTCACAAATCAAAAATCTCTTTACTAGAGCTTCTGCATCAATTTATACCTCTGGACAAACGCGTCTTAAGTGTACAACATTCCATCACTGACATCACTGACTGCTGATGATTGGAGTGTGTTTTTCCACTGAGCTTGCCTTCCTTGCCTGGTGTGCACAGCGCAGTCAAAAGTAGTGTCTAAACAGTCATGACACCCTTCAGGCAGTCAGTCATAACAAAAGGAAATCAGTGAAGATCAGGGAGATGTATGCAAGTGGTTTAAGATCTGGTCCAGGGCTAAACAAGGCTATAATATTCAATATTGTTTTTCCTGATTATAGTGACAGTTGGGGAAGGCAAGAGCAGCATAAGGTGGAAATTCACCTCAAGACTACACAACCTCGACTTTGCTAATGATATGGCTTTACTCTCCTTCATAAGACAACAAATTCAGCGCAAGATAACTAAAATGAATGAAGAATCTAAATAGGTCAGTTAAAAATCAATATAGGAATGCAAAGGCCTTAAGAATTAATGCACAGGATGAAACAAAGGTTATAATTGGACATAAGACATTACGGATGTTGTGGAATTCACATATTAGAGTGAAAGTTTGCAAAGAAGGAGATGGTATGATGAGGGATAGATTTATCAGACTTAAAAGAATTTGGAGCAAAGACAACATCTCAGGGAGAAATGAGGTGAAGCTGTATAAGATCCTAGTGTTATCCATCTTTCTATATGAATGGGAAATATGAAATATAAGAAAGGAGACATCAAACCACTAAAGTTTCACAAAAGTTGTTTATGCAAAATCTTTCGTGTCTGAATGCAGGATCACATCAGGAATGAGGAGCTACTTGAAAGAGCAGGGATGAAACCATTGAAATCAAAACATAATATAGGAGAAGAATGGTTACCTCTTGAGGCAAGCTAGAGAAAATGATTATAATGTGGTTATGACATGGGCTCCAAATGAAAAGGATGACCTCAGACCACATGGAGAAGGATGGTGGGAAAAGAGAGTAGAGATGATTGGAGCTTGTGGGATGAGGAGCAAGAAGTATTTTCTGACAGAGATGTGGAAAAAGTTACATGAGCACAAGGAGGATAGGTACCATGAAATAATGTGTTTTTTTTATTTTTTAGTAAACTGTCTAAGATTCTAAAATGACATGAATATGACAAGAGAACTTTAATTTTACAACAATTTAGTCCTACTGGTGTGATGGTACTTCACACTGGGGCTCAGTGGAGTCTCATTCATTCATTTTTTAATTACTTCTCATTAGGGTCGCAGGTAGGCTGGCGCCCCCTCCGCCAACTCTGTGTACACCCTGTGCAGCTTGTCAGGCCATCGCAGGGCAAACACTCACAAAACTATTCATACTCACATCTACAGTTAATTTGGAACAGCCAATTAACCTAGTGTGCATGTTTTGGGACTGTGGGAGGAAACCGGAGTACCCGAAGGAAACCCACACATGCACGTGGAGAACATGCAAACTCCACATAGAAACCCCTGAGCTAGGAATCAAGCCCTGGGCTTCTTGCTGAGAGGCCAATCACAGCACAACTGTGCTGCCTCAGTGGAGTTTTAAAGTGATTAAAGTCACACTTAGTGGTGTGCAACTGTCAGAGTGAATTAATAATATAAACTATAACACTACCTAAAAGTAGAGTTCCTCAAAAACTAACCTTTCCTGATATATATTGACGACAGAACGTGATATCATGCAGTATAAAACAGCGTTGCACAACATCAAATATGAACACTAATATGCAGTGTCGCATTTTTTCTCATTTTGATGATGTCGCTGAATTTATTGTATTCATTTCTTGTAACTCACATTATAAAATTCCACTCCCCACATTTTTGATGTCTGAAAGTCTTATGGTATCGAGAGAAGATTTCTTTAATGGAACTGTAATATCGCCACAGGGTTCCTGCATGTACATGTACGCACAGACGGAGGAACACAATAGTTTTTATAAGAAAACAATTTTAAAAATCATACCTCTGGAAGTTGTAAAACCTAAGGTGGACAAAGTTGTCTTGGAGGTTAGAAAAGTGTTTCAACAACATCATGTGACTTCACATCATTATTTACCTCGTCAAACAAGAGGGAGAAGTTCATGACCTAAAAAATCAGATCATTGCTCATCCAATTTCACTTCATGGAGTGACAAATAAATCTGTGTGTAAAATAAGACCGATAGCTGAAATTTGAAAGATTTTCTGGGTGGATATTTAAAAACTGAATCTCAGAATGATGCCCAAGTTCATGTGGAGGAGAGTGGCATTTAACATCATTTCTTGTTCTGTGAAGTTTGTCTTGAAATATATTAAATCCTGGTGTATATATAGTTTCTCACTGCACAGATAATGATTTCAATCAAGATATTTCATTAAACAAACACAAATCTCCCAATCAATGGCATGAAGATGTCAAAATTCTATATATGTACATGAAATTAACTTTCATCTCGATGACATCATCATTATACAACTCAGTTTTCAAATAACGTCCACGTATTCATTGAATCAGAAGCTGTCTTCCTCAAATTGTGCACACATAAAATATTTTTTCTTGAAATTTGAATGAGATTAACTTTGAACAAATGCTTTCTTCTCCTTTAAGCATAGTGCTTTGTGCTCTGCTAAACCACTGAATTCTGGTAATTCTACCGTAAACTCGACTTTTTATATGTAAAATAAAAATAGTTAATCAGCGTGTCTCTGTCCCTTGCTAAAGGGTTGTGTCAGGAAGAGCATCCGATGTAAAAACCTATGCCAAATCAAATGTGTGAATCATTCGCTGTGGTGACCCCTGAAAAAAGGGAAAAAAGCCAAAAGAAAATCTCACACTCGATTATCTGGAATTTACTTTGCTCTGTTTACTCTGCTTGACATTCAGAAAGAAAATCAAAACCCAGAACAGACATGTTTTGTGGCAAGAAAATATATTTATGGACAATGCAGCGCGATAATCTATATTAACGTTTAAATTATTCTGGAGGTCAGAGACTCTAAACAACTGAGTCAACAACAACAGCTACTATTACTACTACTGCTAATACTACAAGAAAAACACTATTAACATTTCATAAAAAATAAATGAAGGATTTTGTATCAAACTTTATGCCAAAGGCGAATAGATTTATAATATCAAAATGATGTAAATGTATAAGGTCTCATATTGCAAAAGCCTGAATGCTAAACATTGCTTTCATTCTATTGTTGACCCAACGTTTTCTTTTTTTAATCTGCATAATTAATGAAAATGTATTTATCAGTAATTAAGATTATGGCGACTCACCCATGACACAGAGAAACACAGAGAAAGAATTAAACTGAATCATTGTGTATCAGTTGAGAGACAAAGAGTAAACTGTGTTGGGTAAATCGTACACGGCTTTATCTGTGTGTAGGGGTGGGGTTATTTATACAGACTGCACCACTTACACCCATAAACCCCCGGAAAAGAACAACTAAACACACAAAATAATATTTCAGCTTTTTTTTACTTCAACAATACACTTCAGCATTCTCTCTCTCTCTCTCTCTCTCTCTCTCTCTCTCTCTCTCTCTCTCTCTCTCTCTCTCTCTCTCTCTTTATGTGTTTCAGTATATTAACACTAAGGACAGTTTCCTTTTACTGCTTTCTTTGTTGACTAACACAGCAGAAGAGACTGAGAAAAATATAAAAAAATATATTTTAATCATTAAACCTGCATCATATTTTAATTAAAATATATACAGAAGTGTTTATGAGAAAATAATCACAGACCTGTCGCTTTATTCTCAGAAAGTGATTTAATTTCCTCTAAAAAAAAGTACAATTTCAGTCATCTCACTCAACTTTTCCTGCAACACTTTTGTATATACATTTACCTTTCACTTGTAAATACGTCGAGTTACTGAAGATCATTTTATCTCTGGGTTTGGAGCTGCAGTAATAGAGTCCAGTATCAGAGACATTTACTGCAGTGATGGTGAGAGTCGAGTTCTTGTCCTGAACAGACATCACTATTCTCTCACTCTCAGTAAATAAGTAACAGGGTTCTGATGGAGCTGATGTCTGAAACTTTTTACACCCAAGAAGAAGAGGAACTGAACCACATGTGTGTTTATACCAGAAGGTGGAACCTGTAAGAGTCAGATCATGGTGGCACCAAATACTGACTTCATCTCCAACTCCTGCCTCTAAAGTTAAAGAGCTCAGAGTCTCTGAGAGTAAACCTGCAACACACACACACACACACACACACACACACACACACACACACACACACACACACACACACACACACACACACACAATAATGTCTGTCTTCCTTTCGGCTTTTTCCCTTTTACTCAGGAGTCGCCACAGCGAATCATCTGATTCGCACGTTTGATTTGGCAGATGCCCTTCCTGTCACAACCCTTTTAGCAAGGGACACACACACACACACAATAATATATATTTTAATAAAGTAGTTTATTTCATTCTTATTTGTAAATGGTGTGTTCGACACAGTATATTTTGGTGATCGGTGCAGTTTTATATTTATTAATAGTAATGATTTCATATCAAAGTTTAATTTGGTATCTTACACCAGCAGCTTCCTCACCATATTTTAATATAGATGCTTCCATCCCTTATCTACATTACTTATCCATCACAGTTCCAGGGAAAGCTACCAACACTCCCAGCTGATTTCAGGTGAGAGGCGGGCTTACACCCTGAACAGATCACAAGTCTATCACAGCACTAACACAGACACAGACAATCAGTCACATATTCACAACTTTGGGTGACACAGAGTCGCCATTTGACCCAATGTGCATGTGCTGCCAGAGGAAGCAGAGTACCAGGAGGAACCCCAACTGAGCAAAGGGTGAACATGCAAACTCTATACAGAAATACCCTTGGTTCAGATCCAAACCCCAACTCCTCACATTGTGAAGAGACAGTGGGAGTCACCATGCTCTTTTAATTTTTTACACTGGAGGTACCGATCACAAACTTTTCAACATCCTGCTTTTATTGGCGTTGTTGGTGTGGACAGTTTGCTCTAAAAGTTCAACTCTTCCACTATTAGTAAAAGAATTGAATTAACTTCTTCTTGTGGACAGCAATTAGAATTTCATTGAGCCTGATTTTTCATTTTTCAAGCTGAACACAGAACAATCACATTGTAACTTAAGATATTAAATTTTTCTCTGCTCCAGGATGTGTAGACAGAATCGAACAATGATACTAAAGTGTGGTGGTGGCGCCGTGGTTAAAGCTCTGTTCTTAAACTGTTGGGCCCTTAAGTTTCAACTGCTACTGACGATAGTCACACAAAACTTTGCAGGTTTACCTTTATATGCAGTTTAAGTGACCCGATGATCAATTCCATCAAGCTTTTTTTTTTTTTTTCCAAACCAGAAACAGCTTTATTTTCATTTATTGAGACAAGCAAATTCAACAAAATGACCCACATCTCACTGTAATGTGTGCCAAGATAGAACCATTTTAATAATTTGTTCAAATTATATGTGAATTCTGTATAAATTTTGCACAGCAACCATCATTTAAACTTTATTATGTCAAGATCATTAGGAACAAAGTCATTCGTGCTTGTCTGCTACAAACTGAATGTGTGGGGAGTGTGTGAAAGGTTCAGATGATCAGAAGTGCAGAAACCACAGAACAGACACGGAGATGTGAGGTTTCCCGTTCTGATACCAGTGTCACATCTGAAAATGTACCATGTGTCAGTGGTTGGAAAATGAACAGAAACATCACGGGGTATATGTTTGTGGTTTGATGGCTGCATCTGACTTAAATACAAACGTACAATTCAGAAACATTGAGCTGGTATAAAATAATTTTATTATTAACTTCAAAAATATATGTAAATATAGATATTAAAAAACAGATATTTAAAGAAATATTTGACATTTAATTATAAAAAAAAAAGAAAGAAAAATCAAGAAGAAATAGTAATGACAATTTTTCTGTAGCTTTATTAAAATTATAAAATAAAAATCCCTTTAGGTCATTATCCAAATGTTTCATTCAGAAAACTACTTTGTAAATACACCTTTAGAAGCAGTTCCAGCCTTTGAACAACGAAACCTTAGCTCCTATGATATTGATCGTGTTGTGCTAGAAACGTTCAGTGTTTCGAATGCTGTTGCACAGCTGAAGATTTCATTGAATGATTCAAGAATTAAATTAGAAATGTAACTCACTTCCATGAAAGGCTTCCACATCAGTGTATAATTCTTAAACACAGCAATAAAACACAACATTAACTATTTCTATTTCTCCTCAGGAGAAAGCCGATGTTTCAAAAGTGTCGGGTGTCAAGGTGAACAAAGAAAAATATAAATAAAGTTATTATTATATAATCATTTTACTATTATTTATCCCTTTCCAAGACAAGGACTCAAACCCAGGGCCTTGTTGGTGTAGATATGTTCTCAGCACTTTACCATCTAGCAGTACACGTCAATGTTATATTGGTTGAAAAGGGTCTATATATGCAGACACCAATAACTTATTCACTCGGAGACTGCCATTCTGTAAAAATGCAGTCAAACAGTGGCACTGAGAAATATCCAGGGAAATGCTCAAATGTCTCCATGATATTGAATGACTCCTCCGTGCTCGAGCAGACGGATTAAACTTCACAACGGCATTCTTCTTCTTCTTTTCCTTTTGGCTGTTTCTTTCTTTCAGGGGTCACCAAAGCAAACTATCCCCCTCCATCTCACCTTATCTTCTACTCTTACTCCAACTACTTTCATGTCCTCCTTCACCACTTCCATAAATCTTCTCTTTGGTCTTCCTCTCGGCCTTCTGCCTGGTAGATCCAACCTCAGCATCCTACTACCAATATACTCACTATCCCTCTTCTGTACATGTCCAAACTATCTCAATCTAGCCTCTCTGACTTTGTCTTCAAAACCTTGAACATGTGCTGTCCCTCTGATGAATGATCCTGATCCTATCCATCCTCATTACTCCCAAAGAGAACCTCAACATTTTCATCTCTGCTACCTCCAGCTCAGCCTCCTGTCTTTTCCCCAGGGCCACTGTTTCTAAACCATACACCATTGCTGGTCTCACCACCGTCTTAACACTTTTCCTTTCGTTCTTGCCGATACCTTCCTATCACACATCACACTGGATAATTTTCTCCAACCATTCCAACCGGCCTGCATGCGCTTCTTCACCTGTTTTCCACACTCTTCATTGCTCTGGACTGTTGAGCCTAAATACTTAAAATCCTCCACCTTCCTTATCTCTGCTCCCTGGAACATCACCGTTCCTCTTGGGTCCTTGTCATTCACACACATGTATTCTGTACACGCCTGTCCTGGATACCAAACCTACCCATCATTGCCTGCACCAGCATGTCCATTGAATTTTGCACCAATGACCACTCTTTCACCTCTTGGGTTACTCTGCATCACTTCATCTAACTCACTCCAGAATTTCTCCTCTTCTAGCTCACATCCTGCTTGTAGGTCATAAGCACTAACAACACTGAACTTCACACCTTCAATTTCTAACTTGAGAATAATCACTCTGTCTGACACTCTTTTCACTTCTAGAACATTCCTGACCAACCCCTCCTTCAAGGTGACTCCTACTCTATTTCTCTTCACATTCACACCATGAAAAACAGATTAAACCAATCTCCTAAGCATCTAGCCTTGCTACCTTTCCACCTGGTCTCCTGGACACACAGTATGTCCACCTTCCTAGTCTGCATCATGTCAGCCAGCTCTCTACCTTTTCCTGTCATAGTTGCAACATTCAAAGTCCCTACTCTCAGTCCTAAACTCATACTTTTCCTCTTCTCTCTCTGCCTATGGACACACCTCCCCCGCTCCTTCTTCGACCTCTTCTTCTTCTTTGACCAACAGTAGTCCAATTTCCACCAGCACCCTGTTGGTTAAGAGTACTGATGGCGGTCATTGTTAACCCGGGCCGCAAATGATCTGTAATGAAATTTCTCTTTACGGTTTGCATTTTGTATTCTGGCAAAAGTTTTTCACCGGATGCCCTTCCTGTCGCAAGCCTCTGCATTTATCCATGCTTGGGACCCGCATGACCCTGTTATACCATGTAATAAACTACTTTATGAAAGCATGCTAATGGATCTCAAGTAAAATATATCTTTTTAAATTATATAATAATTAATCATAAAAATACATGCATCCCTTAATAATAATAATAATAATAATAATAATAATAATAATAATAATAATAATAATAATAATAATAATGATAATAATACAGTTGGCCCTCTTCTTATGAAATTATTCTGTTCCAGCACTTTTTTTTGGAACCTGGAGTTTTCGTAAGTAGAGGTACATTTTACATGTAAAATGCGAGATTTGTTCCAAGGCTCCCAAGACTACCCTTTAAAAATTATAAAAGCATAGCTTTCAAGGTACTTACTTCATGTTGACCATGTCTTCTTAGCAGAGTTATAATCTTACAATGACCATAGCACCGGGAATCACTTTCGCCGGGAATCACACGTGTGTGTGTGTGTGTGTGTGTGTGTGTGTGTGTGTGTGTGTGTGTGTGTGTGTGTGTGTGTGTGTGTGTGTGCATGTGCACGCATGTGTTGACCATGTCTGAGCCATAAAATATAGTTGGAATGACACACAAACTGTAATAATGTCCGACTGTAATAATAATAATAATAATAATAATAATAATAATAATAATAATAATAATAATAATAATTAGTTAGTAAGTTAGTATAATAAGTAGTTTGTATGTGAGAAATGTTATTTTGTGTGTTTAGTTCTTTTTTGAGGGTTTATGGGTGTAAGTGATGCAGTCAGATAGAGCCATGTACGATTTACCCAAGATAGTTTCTTCTTTGTCTTTCAACTGATACACAATGGTTCAGTTTAAATCTTTCTCAGTGTTTCTCTATGTCATGGGTGAGTCGCTGTAATCTTAATTACTGACAATCACATTTTCAATAATTCTGTTGATTAAAAAATTCAAATTGGTTTGATACTCATCCTTTATTTATTTTTAATGGAGTGATGTTGTTGTTGTTAATTTTGCAGTAGTAGTAATGGTTGTTGTTGTTGTTGTTGTTGTTGTTGTTGTTGTTTTAGTGGTAAAAGTACTGTGGGTGATCTGCTGTTTAGATGATGTGACCTTGGCTAGATTACAGCATTTTATTGTCCTTTATGAAGTCAAACATGGTAAAAAAACACCAGCATACTTTAAATATCTTTATTTTACAAAGCAGTTTCTTTACACCATGTGAAATTTAAAGAATAAAAAGTAGACAGCTACAGTTCAGGGTGGAATCAACAGACTTCTCTGTTTTATCAAAGCTCAGACACCACAGTTTACATATAATCCTCATAATATGAGCAAATTATCAGGGACAAATTTATGTTGCATTGATTTGATTTTGTGTCACGAACATTTCTCTCTCTCAGTTAATGACATGACTGAGAAGGTCCAGACAAACGAAACACTCTTAATTTCTCCACGGAACAATGTGTCCAAGTTGGTTTTGTTGTCCTATGACTTTTCCTACCAGAGAAATTAATTTTTTTCTTTATAAAAAGCATCATCTCCACCTGTCTGTATGTGCATGTACACAAGAGAACCCTGTGATGATCATGGTTTCCATTAAAGAAATCTTATCTCAGAAGCATAATACTCTCAGACATCAAAACTTTGGAGTGGCGGCCATAATGTCAATATTACATTACATCATCTATGGCATCATCAAAATGAGATAAAAATATGATGCTGCTGCTTTAACGTACACGTGTTTTATGCAAAGTAACTTTATGCTAGATAATATTCATTCATTCATTCATTCATTCATTTTCTGAATCGCCTAATCCTAAATAGGGTCGTGAAGAGGCTGGAAGCCTGTGTCAGCCGACTATGGTTGAAGGCAGAGTACACCTTGGACAACTTGCCAGGCCATCGCAGGGCAGAAACATGCTGATGGCTATGCAGCTCCTCTTTACGAGAAAAAGTCAACAATGATTCTTTTGCATGAACGTCTCACTGCAGACAGTGCGAGACATGGCTGGCCTTTGATAACCCAGTTAGTGCACTCGGAGAGAATAACAGTTTTCAACTCTTAATTTTAATACGACAAACTTGGATTAGTTCCTGTACACAATGACATTGAAACACAAATATGATGTTGCTGAAAATGAGCCTCATACATCTAAGGAAAATTGCAATAAAAATCCAACCACTTCTATCAGTAATTATTATTTACAACATACACAGTGCCTAGTTAAATGTAATTTAACAATAATTGATATTTTTTTATAGAAACATGCTTTTCTCAACTTCTGTTAAGTTCATATGATCAAATTTGGTCATTTTTCATGTTTTATATTACAGCATATAAACTGTTTATAGCAATATATCTATGTTGCAAACATCATGTATAAAGTCTATGTGTGTGTGTGTGTGTGTGTGTGTGTGTGTGTGTGTGTGTGTGTGTGTGTGTGTGTGTGTGTGTGTGTGTCCGATACCTTGGACCTCTAATTTTATTGGACTCACACGCTGTAGTGTTTATGACAGGAAGTGGGTCCCAAGTTTTGGCAATCAGCTGGTGTGCGGGTTGAAGTTCTTCCATGTCAGTCCATTTGTGTTTGCTTGCCAGCTGTGCTTGGCTTCGTGCAAATGAGCTGATCAAAACGAGGGAAATTTATCTCTTTACTCAAACAACACACACAGTCTGTGGCTTGGAGTTTGAATCTATCGGACCCACCCACACAGTGGAGTACAGAAAGGATTGGCTCTCCGCTGCATGTCATAGTGACGTGGAATTGAAGATAGATGTATAGATTTAAATGCGAGAGATTTATTCATCTGTTTTTGTTTGGCGTGAGTGTATTTGGATGGAAAGTTGATATACGACCAGATCGATTTACGACCGGTCTGCCGGAACCAAAAGCGGTCAGAAGTCGATGACTGTCTGTACATCTAATACTATATTACTATTCATCAGAATCAATCAATCAATCAATCAATCAATCAAAATGACCAACTATGGTTATTGAAACTTTAAGATTGATGAATGGTTTTAATGTGCTTCAAATCTGCTTAAAAAAATAAAGAAAAACTCCTCTACATTTTTTAAAGCATCATGCTGAGATAGCCATGAGCTATCGAATGGATTCAGTTTTTAGTTTTCAGTTTGAGACCCAGTATGACAGAATCTTCTAACCTGAACATGGAACCAGCGGAGACCGCTCAGCTCCAGCAAGCCTTGTCCAACCAGGGAGCCCTGTTGGGACGACACGACTCCACCCATCATGCGCCCATGGGTCTCCTCCAGCCCTTACCCATTACCCATCGCCCCTGGTCACACATAGCAGTGGATTACATCACCGGGTTACCATCGTCTGAGGGCAACAACGTCATCCTGACAGTAGTGGACCGGTTCTCCAAAGCGGTCCATTTCATTGCCTTACCCAAACTCGGCAATGGAAACAGCGGGTCTCCTGATCCAACACATCTTCTGTCTCCATGGAATTCCCCAAGACATCGTGTCAGACCGGGGCCCCCAATTTGCATCCAGAGTCTGGAAGGCGTTCCGCGACACTTTGGGAGTCTCCTGCAGTCTGACCTCGGATTACCACCCCCAGTTGAACGGGCAGGCGGAACGCATGAACCAAAGCCTCAAATCCTCCCTACGCTGCATCGCCTCCTGGGCCACACACCTCCCATGGGTAGAATATGCACATAATTCGCCGATCTGCACCGCCACCGGGATGTCCCCCTTCATGGTGATCAATGGGTTCCAGGCCCTCCTGTTTCCCAGCCAGGAGGTCGAGGTGGCCGTCCCATCTATCCAGGCACAATTCCACAGAGCACGTCGGGTCTGGAAGGAAGCACCGGCTGCCCTGGAGCAAACAACGGCCTGAAACCGGGGGATGGCCGATCGCCACCGAACCCCGGCACCTGTCTACAAGGTCGGACATCAAGTGTGGCTCTCCTCCCGGGACCTGCCCCTGCAAGTTGAGTTGAAGAAACTATCTACCCAATACATTGGGCCCTACGCGATTGAAAAAATCATAAACCACAGCGCCGTCCGACTAAGACTCCCACCCTCACTCAAGGTGCACCCAGTGTTTCATCTCTCCCTAATCAAGCCGGTGGTAGAAAGCCCACTCCGCCACCCCTTAGACCTCCCCGACTGATCGACGGACATCCCGCATACACGGTCAACAAGATGCTCGATGTGCGCAAGCAGGGCCGAGGCTTCCAGTATTTAGTGGACTGGGAGGGGTATGGTCCCGAAGAGCGGTCATGGGTTCCCCGCTCCCTAATCCTGGACCCAGACCTGTTAGAAGAGTTCTATCGCCAGTTCCCAGACAAGCCTGGTCGGGCGCCAGGTGGTGCCCCTTAAAGTGTGGGGGGGGTTCTGTCATGGTCTGTACTGGCTGGAGACACTAACTTTTCCTTAAGTCATTGCAGGTGCAGGCAGGGGCATGGCAGTCGCCGGTAGAGGAGTTTCTGAGCGGAGCGCACCTGGTCCTAATCGGCAATCAGTGGCAGCCAGCTATAAATGGGAGCGGCTTCCCTCCGCTGTCAGAAGATTGATTCCAGTGACTCTGTTCCTCGATGTTCTCTCTGATCCCTGGCCCTCGCTTTGTGCACGACCAGTTCCCTCCTTTCTGCACTTGCATTTTCTAGTGATTTCCAGTACTGAATGTTTAATAAATAGTTGAACCTTCCTTCGGTCTCCTGTATCCTTGGGTCCTACACAAGACTCTCTCTCTCTCTCTCTCTCTCTCTCTCTCTCTATATATATATATATATATATATATATATATATTTCAGTAAATGTGCTCTGGTGAAAAAAACTGTTGCAATGGCAAAGATGGGTTTTTTTGGCCAAATCCAGTTTTCAACAATTTATGAAAATCTAACATCTGCTCTCTTTTGAAGAAAAAAAAAAGTGTGTCCCAAAATTAAAATTATGAATTCCTGTAATGAGCTTTCACCTAGCATGCCTGATTGTGTTAAAACAAAAGACCTAAAAGTGTACATTCCACTTTGAGGTGCTCTCATTATTGCACAATAACTCCTTCCAAAAAAAAAAAAAATCATTGCAGCCTCCTACTTATTCTGCACCCCCCACCCCACCCCCACCCCCATTTTCTTCACAGTTCCAGACTAGAGTCAAGATCACCAATGTCTTAGTTCCCCTCTGACTCTGCTTCTTCTCTCTGCTTGTTCCCTTGGGTGTGGTTTCACTACATATCAGATATGGACTGTAGTAATCTTGTTCGTCCATTCATGCGCATTACTAATTAGATAGCGACACCTCCAAATCAAAGTACTCCATATAAACAACACAAATTAATCTGAAATATTTTATATAAACAACCCGAAGTAATCCTATATGAATCAATAAACAATACATATTAGTTTGAGATACTCCATATAAGCAATCCGGAGTACTTGGAGATACTTTATATTGATATAAACGTGGCATTAGCAGAAATGGGTATCATGTAAACAAACAGGTGTCATGTGAAGAAACATTGTGTTCAATGTTACAAATACAGTACTAACATCTAGAACTACACAAAAGTAGAGAAGAAAGTATCCGGTGTGATGTGCGATAGGAGAGTGTCAGCAAGAATGAAGGGAAAAGTGTACAAGATGGTGGTGAGGCCAGCGATGTTGTATGGCTTAGAAACAGTGGCGCTGAGGAAAAGGCAGGAGGCAGAGCTGGAGGTAGCGGAGATGAAAATGTTGAGGTTCTCCCTGGGAGTAACGAGGATGGATAGGATCAGAAATTAGTATATCAGAGGGACAGCCCACGTAAGATGTTTTGGAGACAAAGTCAGAGAGGCTAGATTGAGATGGTTTGGACATGTACAGAGGAGGGATAGTGAGTATATTGGCAGTAGGATGCTGAGGTTGGAACTACCAGGCAGAAGGCCTCGAGGAAGACTGAAGAAGAGATTTATGGATGTGGTGAAGGAAGACATGAAGGTCGTTGGAGTCAGAAAAGAAGATGCGGAGGACAGGGTGAGGTGGAGGCGGATGATTTGCTGTGGCGACCCCTGAAGGGAGCAGCCGAAAGTAAAAGAAGAAAGAAGAAGAAGAAGATTTAGAACTACACAAAGGTAAGTCAAAAATAAATAAAAATTTCCAACAGTGTGGTGTTTTATTACTGTTAGTACTTCTTCTTCTTCTTCTTCTTCTTCTTCTTCTTCTTCTTCTTCTTCTTCTTCTTCCTTTCGGCTTTTCGCCAAATCATCTGCCTCCATCTTACCCTATTCTCTGCATCTTCTTCTCTTATACCAGCTACCGTCATGTCCTGCTTCACCACATCCATGAAACGTCTCATTGGTCTTTCTCTGGGCCTTCTGCCTGGTAGTTCCAACCTCAGCGTCCTACCATCAGTATACACACTATCCCTCCTCTGTACATGTCCAAACCATCTCAATCTAGCCCCTCTAACTTTGTCTCCAAAATGTCTTACATGTGCTGTCCCTCTGACGTGCTCATTCCTGATCCTATCCATTCTCGTTACTCTCAGAGAGAACCTCAACATTGTCATCTCTGCTACCTCCAGCTCTGCCTCCTGTCTTTTCCCCAGGGCCACTGCTTCTAAACCATACAACATCGCTGGCCTCTGCATCTGTGGTGCTCTTTCTTGGCATGAAACCAAACTGTTGTTCACAAATGCTGACCTCTGCCCTTAGTCTAGTTTCCACTATTCTTTCCCATAACTTCATCATATGGCTCATCAACTTAATCCCTCTGTAGTTGCCACAACTCTGCACGTCTCCCTTGTTCTTAAAAATGGGCACCATCACACTTCTTCTCCATTCCTCCAGCATCCGCTCACTCTCTAATACCTTGTTAAATGTTCTCGTCAGGAAATCTACTGCTACCTTTCCTAGACACTTCCATACCTCCACCGGTATGTCATCAGGGCCAACTGCCTTTCCCTTCTTCATCATCTTCAATGCCCTCCTCACTTCACCCTTACTAATCTTTGCTACTTCCTTGTCCTCAACAGTCACTGCTTCTATTCTTTTTTCACTCTCATTTTCCTTATTCATCAGCTCTTCAAAGTACTCTTTCCATTTTCCATTTTCTCAGCACACTTCTGTCATCAGTCAATACATTTCCCTCTCTGTCCATAATCACTCTAACTTGCTGCACATCCTTCCCATCTCTATTTCTCTGTTGTGCCAACATGTATAAATCATTTTCTCCCTCTTTACTTTCCAACCGAACATACAAGTAATCATATGCCCTGTGATTGGCCTTTGACACCACTACCTTCGCCTTATGCTGTGTCTCCCTGTACTCCTGTTTACTCTCTTCGGTCCTCTCAATGTCCCACTTCTTCTTAGCTAACCTCTTCCTTTGTACACACTCCTGCACTTCCACATTCCACCACCAAGTCTCCTTATCTACTCTCCTTTCAGATGACACACCAAGTATTCTCTTACCTGTCTCCCTGATCACATTTGCTATAGTTGTCCAGTCATCTGGAAGCACTTCCTGGCCACCCAAAGCCTGTTTCATCTCATCCTTGAGGACAACACGACCCTCTTCTTTTTTCAGCTTCCACCACTTTGTCTTCTGCTCTGTCTTTGCCTTCTTCACCTTCCTCACCATCAGCGTCACCCTGCACACCACCGTCCTATGCTGTTTGGCAATACTCTCACCCGCTACTACTTTGCAGTCACTGACTTCCTTCAAATTACATCGCCTGCACAAGATGTAGTCTGCCTGTGTGCTCTTACCTCCGCTTTTATAAGTCACCCTATGCCTTTGTCTCTTCTGGAAGAAAGTATTTACCACAGCCATTTCCATCTTTTTTGCAAAATGTACCAACATCTGTCCTTCTGTATTCCTATCCTGGATACCAAACCTACTTATCACTACCTTGTCCCCTCTGTTTCATGCACCAACATGTCTATTGAATTCTGCACCAATGACCACTCTTTCACCTCTGGGGGTACTCTGCATCACTTCATCTAAGTCATTCCAGAATCTCTCCTTCTCTTCTCGCTCACATACTGCCTGTGGGGCATAAGCACTAACAACATTGAACATCACACCTTCAATTTCTAACTTGAGACTCATCACTCTGTCTGACACTGTTTTCACTTCTACAACATTCTTGATAAACCCCTCCTTTAAGATGACTCCTACTCCATTTCTCTTCCCATCCACACCATGATAAAACAGCTTAAACCCTGCTCCTAAGCTTCTAGCCTTGCTACCTTTCCACCTTGTCTCCTGAACACACATGTCCACCTTCCTCCTGTGCATCATGTCAGCTCTCTACCTTTTCCTGCCATAGTTCCAACATTCAAAGTCCCTACTTTCAGTCCTAGACTCATGCCTTTCCTCTTTTCTCTCTGCCTACGGACATGCCTCCCGCCTCTCCTTCTTTGACGTCTTCAACCACGAGTAGTCCAATTTCCATCAGCACCCTGTTGGTGGACAGCACCGATGGCGGTCGTTGTTAACCTGGGCCTCGACCGATCCTGTATGACGTCCTTTGTAGTGACTCGCATATTTTATTTGGCATTTGTTTTACGCCGGATGCCCTTCCTGCAACCCTCTGCATTTTTCCGGGCTTTGGACCGGCTTGAGGGAGAGACACTGGTTTGTGCCCCCCCCCCCTCACGGCTGCATTTTTTATTACTGTTAGTACAAACTGGGTTAATGACCTCACACCCAGAACTATATTAACCGGAACCTAATAAACATTAATATGGATTTGGTGGTGCTTCTGTGAGAGAGGTTGAAGCAAGAATGGACTGATATGGTTTAATTTTGATGTTTTGGCCAAATTACAATCACCTTGTGTGCAATATGCATTTCGCTCTCGATGTATACTTTCAGGACCAGGCTGTGAAATTAATGCATTAACTATAACTGACATAACTGACATCAGGCCATTCTCACTTAAACACCTTTCCTTCAGATAATTAAAATAATTAACCAAATTATTTCTTCCTGAATTGTCTGTCTGTCTATCTTCCTTCTGACTTTTTCCCTTTTACTCGGGAGTCGCCACAGCGAATCATCTGATTCGCACATTTGATTTGGCAGAAGTTTTTATGTCAGATGCCCTTCCTGTCACAACCCTTTTAGCAAGGGACAGAAACACGCTGACAACTTAGCAGCCTACTCTTTACGAATGTCAGCAATGGTTCTTTTACATGCCTCTCACCATAGACAGTGAGAGACATGGCTAGCCTTTGATAACCCAGTTAGCTGCACTGGGGGTGGGGGGGTGGGGGGGCAGTGCCTTGTGGAGAGTGGGACTCGAACCCCCAACCTTTTGGATCAGCAATCCAGTGCCCTATACCACAAGACCACCACTGCCCCATTCTTCCTGAATTGTCTGAACAACCCAAATACAGACAGTGAGTCATTGCCAGTGCTCTATTTTCTAACATTACCCATTGTGTTCCACGATGTATTATAAACACTATGAGCAGTGTAAGATCCCGATCGCAAACTTTCTCGTAGGATCTCATACTTTTTGTGTGTCAAATGAAAGCTGATTAGAAGTATTAGTACTAGTTTATTTCCTTGGTGAAAACAAACAAACAAAAAAAAATAATAATAATTAAAAAAAAAAACAACAAAAAAAAAACATGACCTACAAATGCTCTTCACTTTAGGTACTTATGTTTATATAAACCAGCTCAGTGAACAATGTGTTCCCCGTTAAAGAAAATTCATTAATAATAAAACATTGATTTAGAATTGTTCATCTTTATTATTTACACATGAAGGACTCACTGTCACTGAAAAATAAATTCAGAAATTATATAAACCATTTCCTACTACTGAGATTCCACTTGAATCACATGGATTAGACATGTTCCTATTTCACTGCCAAAAGTTAATTAAATATGGCGTATACATCTTACACACAATATCATCAGGGTTGAAGACAAAGGGAAGTTTTACTATGATAACCATGATGAAATTGATATTTCTTTAGAACATACAAGGAAGCAAAAATCCATTTACACTGAAATATTTTGTTGCACTCGAAAACGTTTGAAAAACTTTGGGGCAGCCCGAGCCTAAAGCAGAAAAAAATGTGTTGTGGTGGGAGTGAGCTGTACCTTCCCTCCATCCACCTTCATGACTGAAGTACTCTTCAGCAAGGCACCTAACTTCCAACTGCTCTTTGGGTGCCTCAATGTGTGTGGCAGCCCACTGCTCCAAGTGTGTGTGTGTGTGTGTGTGTGTGTGTGTGTGTGTGTGTGTGTTCACTGTTTAATTGTGTGCTAATAATAATTTCCCTTGTGGGATACAAGTTAAATTTATCATGGGAAATCTTATTTAACAAAAACAAGAACTTCTTGTGCTAATGTAAAATAATTTTAGCTACCAGAAAGTAAAATTTTATCTGGGACCGGAAATTCTCCTGAATCAAATAAATGAAAATTCCAGTTTATCAGTACTTAAGTGTGTGACCTATATTCTGTATAAAATAGCACCCAGTCTTCTAAAATTGGTATAATTTGATCTAATGACTTCATTCCTGTTCAATTCCACCATTATCAAAAAGGTTGCAGGAGAGGCTGGTGCCCATCTCAGCCAAATCTGAGCAAGAGCAGAGTACAGCTTGCCAGGCCACCACAGGGCAGTAACACACTAACAGCTATACAGCTACTCTTGATGAAACTCAGCAATGGTTCTTTTACATGAACACCATCGACAGTGAGAGACATGGCCGGCCTTTGATAACCCAGTTAGCTCCACTGGGGGACAGTGACACTTTGTTGAGAGTGAGGTTTGAACCTCCAACCTTGAGATCAGTGATCAAGCACCTTTCCACCGGGCCATCAATGCCTTGTACAAAAAAATAAATTAATTAAATTAAAAGTCTCGAATTACTTGTTAAATAAAGCTCATAATATTAATGATTTCAAATTTTATGGCAATTACAGAAGATATATGACAGTAAAGGCTGTTCACTTATTGATTTCACAAGTGTCAGAATGATAAAGCCTTGTATTGTTTTATATTATATTATATTATATTATATGATATTCCGAAATGAAGAATATACTACATGTGAATCAGCGTTGTCACTGTGTCTCTTGGTTTTCTTGTTTTTTTTCCTGAGAGAAGTGATGTGCAGCAAAATTCATAGAGTCCGACTCAGGAACCTACAGGAAGAAAGAAGATACACACACAAATACACACACAAATACACACACACACACACACACACACACACACACACACACACACAAACATATATATATATATATATATATATATATATATATATATATATATATATATATATATATATATATATATATAGATATATATATATATATATATATATATATATATATATATATATATATAGATATATATATATATACACAAAAGGACAGGACAAAGGCTTTCTATTGAAACTCCATTTATCACTACAGATCTGTTTCCAGGGGTGGTGAAACCATCCCCTCTCTTCAGGTGATTACAGAAGAAGGCTTTCTTCTGTAATCACCTGAAGAGAGGGGATGGTTTCACCACCCCTCGAAACAGATCTGTAGTGATAAATGGAGTTTCAATAGAAAGCCTTTGTCCTGTCCTTTTGTTTATTTGCTCTACCAAAAAGTATTGAGCACTCTCCTATGGAAGGATCTACTCAGAAAATCATATATATATATATATATATATATATATATATATATATATATATATATATATATATATATATATATATATATATATATATATATATATATATATATATCTTCTTCTTCTTTTCCTTTCGGCTGCTCCCTTTAGGGGTCGCCACAGCAAATCATCCGCCTCCATCTCACCCTGTCCTCTGCATCTTCTTTTCTGACTCCAACGACCTTCATGTCTTCCTTCACCACATCCATAAATCTCTTCTTTGGTCTTCCTCGAAGCCTTCTGCCTGGTAGTTCCAACCTCAGCATCCTACTGCCAATATACTCACTATCTCTCCTCTGTACATGTCCAAACCATCTCAATCAAGCCTCTCTGACTTTGTCTCCAAAACATCTTACATGGGCTGTCCCTCTGATATACTAATTTCTGATCCTATCCATCCTCGTTACTCCCAGAGAGAACCTCACCATTTTCATCTCCGCTACTTCCAGCTCTGCCTCCTGCCTTTTCTTCAGCGCCACTGTTACTAAGCCAGACAACATCGCTGGCCTCACCACCGTCTTGTACACATTTCCTTTCATTCTTGCTGACATTCTCCTATCGCACATCACACCGGACACTTTTCTCCAGCCATTCCAGCCTGCCCGCACACGCTTCTTCACCTCTTTTCCACACTCTCCATTGCTCTGGATTGTTGAGCCAAAGTACTTAAAATCCTCCACCTTCGTTATCTCTGTTCCCTGTAACATTACCGTTCCTCCTGGGTCCTTCTCATTCACACACATGTATGCTGATTTTCTGAGGCTAATCTTCATTCCCCTCCTTTTCAGGGCATACCTCCACCACTCTAGATTTCCCTGCACTTGTTCTCTGCTCTTACTACAGATCACAATGTCATCTGCAAACATCATAGTCCATGGAGATTCTTGTCTCACCTCATCTATCAGCCTGTCCATCACCAGAGCAAACAAGAAGGGGCTCAGAGCTGACCCTTGATGCAGTCCTACCTCCACCCTCCACCTTGAATTCGTCAGTCACGCCGACAGCACACCTCACCACTGGCTTACATCTCTCATACATGTCCTGCACCACTCTAACATACCTGTCGACCACTCCAGACTTCCTCATGCAATACCACAGTTCTTCTCTTGGCACCTTGTCATATGCTTTCTCCAGATCCACAAAGGCACAATGCAGTTCCCTCTGGTCTTCTCTGTACTTCTCTATTAACATCCTCAAAGCAAACATTGCATCTGTGGTGCTCTTTCTTGGCATGAAACCAAACTGTTGTTCACAAATGCTGACCTCTGCCCTTAGTCTAGCTTCCACTATTCTTTCCCATAACTTCATCGTATGGCCAATCAACTTTATCCCTCTGTAGTTGCCACAACTCTGCACGTCTCCCTTGTTCTTAAAAATAGGCACCAGCACACTTCTCCTCCATTCCTCTGGCATCCTCTCACTCTCTAAGACCTTATTAAATGTTTTTGTCAGAAAATCTACTGCTACCCCTCCTAGACACTTCCATACCTCCACCGGTATGTCATCAGGACCAACTGCCTTTCCATTCTTCATCCTCCTCAATGCCCTCCTCATTTCACCCTCATTAATCTTTGCTACTTCCTGGTCCTCAACAGTCACCTCTTCTACTCCTTTTTCTCTCTCATTTTCCTCATTTATCAGCTCTTCAAAGTACTCTTTCCATCTTCCCAGCACACTTCTGTCATCAGTCATGTCATATAAATATAAAAATAAAAGGACAGGACAAATACTTCTATTGAAACTCCATTTATCACTACAGATCTGTTTTGAGGGGTGGTGAAGCCATCCTCTCTCTTCAGGTGATTATCGAAGAATTCTTCTATAATCACCTGAAGAGAGAAGATGGTTTCACCACCATTCGAAACAGATCTGTAGTGATAAATGGAGTTTCAATAGAAAGACTTTGTCCTGTCCTTTTATTTTTATTTCTATTTGCTCTACGAAAAACTATTGAGCACTCTCTTACGGAAGGATCTACTCAGAAAATTCTCTCTCTCTCTCTCAATATATATATATATATATATATATATATATATATATATATATATATTCTGAAATTATATCAGTATAATTTTAATTAATTAATTTATTTAATGATAAGACTGCTAACTGAGCAAGACACAGAAATAATGGACAATATTTATGTATATTATGCATTATCTTGTCATAACCGATGAATGGTTAATTTATAAACTTGTACTGAAGAGGTCCTTGGAATTTCACTTACTGTTGAAGAATTGTATGGAATATTCATAAAATCTTACTTCATTAAATTTTAAAAGTGTATATATTTAAAAATAATGCAGCTGGGGGGGGGGGGGGAGAAACAAGTGCCCGCCCTCACGCCGGTCCCAAGCCCGGATAAATGCAGAGGGTTGCGGTAGGAAGGGCATCCGGCGTAAAACTTTTGTCAGAATACAAAATGAAAACCACAAACACAAATTCCATACCAGATTGGTCGAGGGCCGGGTTAACAATGACTGCCATCAGAGCTGTTAACCAACAGGGTGCTGGTGGAAATTAGATTACTGTTGGTCGAAGAAAGAGAGGTTGAAGAAGGAGAGCCAGGAGGCATGTCCGTAGGCAAAGAGAGAAAAGGAAAAGCATGAGTTTAGGACTGAGAGTAGGGACTTTGAATGTTTGAACTATGACAGGAAAAGGTAGAGAATTGGCTGACATGATGCAGAGGAGGAAGGCGACCTTAGGAGTGGGGTTTAAGCTGTTTTTTCATGGTGTGGATGGGAAGAGAAATGGAGTAGGAGTCATCTTGAAGGAGGGGTTGGTCAGGAATCTTCTAGAAGTGAAAAGAGTGTCAGACAGAGTGATGAGTCTCAAATTAGAAATTGAAGGTGTGATGTTCAATGTTGTTAGTGCTTATGCCCTACAGGCAGGATGTGAGATTAAAGAGAAGGAGAGATTCAGGAGTGAGTTAGATGAAGAGATGCAGAGCACCCCCAGAGGTGAAAGAGTGGTCATTGGTGCAGACTTCAATGGACATATTGGTGCAGGCAACAGAGGGGACGAGGAAGCAATGGGCAGGTTTGGTATCCAGGACAGGAACACAGAAGGACAGATGTTGATAGATTTTACAAAAGGATGGAAATGGCTGTGGTGAATACTTTCTTCCAGAAGAGACAGGATCATAGGGTGACTTATAAAAGTGGAGGTAGGAACACACAGGTAGACTACATATTGTGCAGGCAATGTAATTTGAAGGAGGTCAGTGACTGCAAAGTAGTAGCGGGTGAGAGTGTTGCCAAACAGTATAGGACGATGGTGTGCAGGATGATGCTGATGGTAAGAAAGGTGAAGAAGGCAAAGGCAGAGCAGAAGACAAAGTGGTGGAAGCTGACAAAGGAAGAGAGTCGTGTTGTCTTGAAGGAGGAGTTGAAACAGGTTTTGGGTGGTCAGGAAGTGCTTCAAGATGGCTGGACAATGACAGCGAATGTGATCAGGGAGACAGGTAGGAAAGTACTTGGGGTGTCCTCTGGAAGGACAGTAGATAAGGAGACTTGGTAGTGGAATGAGGAAGTGCAGAAGTGTGTACAAAAGAAGAGGTTAGCTAAGAAGAAATGGGACATAGAGAGGACTGAAGAAAGTAAACAGGAGTACAGGGAGACACAGCGTAAGGTGGAGGTAGCGGTGTCAATGACCAAACAGAGGGCATATGATGACTTGTGTGCTATGATTTATATAGATTGGCACAGCAGAGAAATAGAGATGGGAAGGACATGCAGCAAGTTAGAGTGATTAAGCACAGAGTTAGAAATGTATTGACTGATGACAGAAGTGTGCTGGGAAGATGGAAAGAGAACTTTGAAGAGCTGATGAATGAGGAAAATGAGAGAGAAAAAAGAGTAGAAGAGGTGACTATTGAGGATCAAGAAGTAGCAAAGATTAGTAAGGGTGAAGTGAGGAGGGCATTGAAGAGGATGAAGGGTGTAAAGACAGTTGGTCCTGATGACATATCAGTGGAGGTATGGAAGTGTCTAGGAGAGGAAGCAGTAAATTTTCTGACAAGAACATTCAACAAGATCTTAGAGAATGAGAGGATTGCCGGATGTGCCCATTTTTACGAACAAGGGAGATGTGCAGAGTTGTGGCAGCAATTGTGAACAACAGTTTGGTTTCATGCCAAGAAAGAGCTCCACAGAGGCAGTGTTTGCTTTGAGGATGTTAATAGAGACGTACAGAGAAGGTCAGAAGGAGCTGCATTGTGCCCTTGTGGATCTCGAGAAAGCATATGATAAGGTGCCGAGAGAGGAACTATGGTATTTCATGAGGAAGTCTGGCGTGGCAGAGAAGTATGTTAGAGTGGTGCAGGACACATGTGACAGATGTAAGACAGTGGTGAGATGTGCTGTCGGTGTGACAGAAGAGTTCAAGGTGGAGGAGGGACTGCATCAAGGGTCAGCTCTGAGCCCATTCTTGTTTGCTATGGTGATGGACAGGCTGACAAACAAGGTTAGACAATAATCTTCATGGACTATGATGTTTGCAAATGACATTGTGATCTGTAGTGAGAGCAGAGAACAAGTGCAGGAAAATCTAGAGAGGTGGAGGTATGCCCTGGATAGGAGAGGAATGAAGGTTAGCCTCAGTAAAATAGAATCCATGTGTGTGAACGACAAGGACCCATGAGGAACGGTGAGGTTACAGGGATCAGAGATAAGGAAGGTGGAGGATTTTAAGTAGTTATGCTCAACAATCCAGAGCAATGGAGAGTGTGGAAAAGAGGTGAAGAAGCATGTGCAGGCAGGTTGGAATGGTTGGAGAAAAGTATCCGGTGTGATGTGTGATAGGAAGGTATCAGCGAGAATGAAAGGAAATGTGTCCAAGATGGTGATGAGGCCAGCGATGTTGTCTGGTTTAGAAACAGTGGCCTTGAGGAAAAGGCTGGAGGCTGAGCAGGAGGTAGCAGAGATGAAAATGCTGAGCCCCCCCCCCAAAAAAAAAATAAAGCTCAGCCATGTGTTTGGTTTATAAACTTTTGTAACACTCAGGTGCAATTTCTGCTGTGGATGTTACTTTTCTAGTCTGAGACGCCAATGTCTTTTCTGACCTTGCTCTGTGAATTTTTTATCTACTATTTTTTTGTAGTCCAGCTGCTCTTAAATACTGTAGATTTGGTTTTCTTGTCGAAAAGTACTCATGTGGTGGTGATACCAGCTCCCCTTACATGAATCAGCCTAAGCCGGTTCCTCATCTAGGGCGAGGAACCAACTTAAAGCTGTCTATATGTGTACTCCACCACTGCGTGTTGGTGATTCGTGAATAAGGATTGTCGTTTTTTACATGGACTGCTGTCTTTTTAGCGCCCCGCACCAGAGCGCTCTGGGTGACAGAGAAAAATCAATCCTTGAGGAGTATTCGTGTTGGCCGATTCAGTAACGTCACACTCACTGCCTATGATGAGAGGTTCATGAAAAAAGAACCATTGCAGACTTTCGTAAAGAGTAGCTGCATGGCCGTCAGTGTGTTGATGGTCTGGCAAGCCATCCGGGGTGTCCTCTACCCTTGACTGGGATGGGTGCCAGCCTCCCCATGACCCTAATAAGGATTAAGCGGTTACAGAAAATGAACTGAGAATGAATTATACTGTGCCGAATAATTTTTGAAATGTAAATGCTGTAGGTTTGTACTCAGAAACCTGGAAGACACAAACATTCTTTAAATCTATCGAAAAAGTTAACATCTATATATATATATATATATATATATATATATATATATATATATATATATATATATATATATATATATATAGTCAGCCCTCTTCTTAAGAAATCCCCTGAAGATGAAAAACATTTTCCTAATTTTTTCATCTGTATACGTAACAAGTTCGTTTCACGAAAAGCACCAAACATGCCATTCAAACATTCAAACGCACCAGTCAAACATTAAAACGCGCCATTCAAACATTCAAACAATGCGCGAGTTATTCTCTCATTGGCTGTCTCCCAACATCCCGCCTCAGTGGCCTCCCGTTGGCCAGGACGGCACTGAATCTCCATGGTACTGTCCCCATAAAGTTGTTTGTCACATGTTTAAAGGAGAGCTGTACTGTTGGTTTGTGAGTTTCGTGAGTTTTTTGAGAGTGCTGATTGCAGCCTATTTCTTGTTTTTTAAGTTGTTTAATTCAGTCAATGTTTAATAAATGTGGCGCGCTCCGCCAAATGTGGACAAAACGTGGCTCATCCGGACCTCCGATCCCTCAAGCAAACGGGCCTGCAGACACACGAATGTGGCATGCTCCGCCGAGTGTGAATGGCGCCAGCATTCTGCGGAGCGCGCCATTGAACGCGACATGTGCCAGCATTCGGCAGAGTGCACCACGGAGCACACCACAAATGTGGCGCATTCCACCGAGTGTGGGCGGCACCCGCATTTTGTGACGCGCGCTACGCAGCATGCCACAAATGTTTAATAATGAATGCAAAAATGAATAAAAAATGTTTAATAAGGGTTTAATTAATAAGTATGTTAATAAAATGGTTTAATATATTAATAAAATGTTTAAATGGTTTAATAAACAATTTTCTTTTACTTATACACACATTCCATACTTATTTCATTCAAAATTGGTGTAGTTTTATAATTTTTACAGGGTTTATGGGGTAGTATTGGGAGCCTTGGAATGAATCACACGTTTTAAATGTAAAAATACAGATTCCAAAAAAAGCGCTGGGACAGATTAATTTCGTAAGAAGAGGGCGGACTGTATATATGTGTGTGTGTGTGTGTGTGTGTGTGTGTGTGTGTGTGTGTGTGTGTGTGTGTGTGTGTGTGTGTGTGTGTGTGCGCGTGTGTGTGTGCCTGTTTAAAGCCTCAAATTTTACCTCATTGATATCTGCTTCAAAGCTTTCTATAAAAAAAAAACAAGAGAAGAAGAAGAAGAAGAAGAAGAAGAAGACGATGATGATGATGATGATGATGATGATGATGATGATGATGATGATTATTATTCTTACTATTATTATTATTTTATTTTTTGTTGTTGTTGTTGTTGTTGTTGTTGTTGTTGTTGTTGTGATATTTTACCTTTGTTTGATTTTCTCTGTTGAAGTGCAATGAAGATCAGGATATTGAGAAAAATCACATTCATAATACCGAACACTACAGTCAGCACGAAGTACACAAAACCTTGGAGAAAAGAATACATAAACATTTTGATGATTTAGCCTGCAAAGTAATTCATTATAAAATATACAGAAGTGTTCTAAAAAATCTGCCAAACCTGTGTCTTTTTCCTCAGAAAGTGTTTTATTTCCGCCTAAAAAAGAAAGATGACTTTTACAACTTCAGGCTTCTCAGTAAACTTTTAATGAAACTCTTCATTTCTGATAAATTTACCTTTCACTTGTAAATATGTCGAGTTACTGAAGATCATTTTGTCTCTGGGTGTGGAGCTGCAGTAATAGAGTCCAGTATCAGAGACATTTACTGCAGTGATGGAGTCGAGTTCTTTTCCTGAACAGACATCACTATTCTCTCACTCTCAGTAAAGAAGTAACAGGGTTCTGATGGAGCTGATGTCTGAAACATTTTACACCCAAGAAGAAGAGGAACTGAACCAGGTGTGTTTTTATACCAGAAGATGGAACCTGTCACAGTCAGCTCGTGGTGGCACCAAATACTGACTTTATCTCCAACCTCTACTTCCAATGTTAAAGAGCTCAAAATCTCTGAGAGTAAACCTGCAAGAACGAGAATACATGTAACAATAAATATTTCTCAATAATAACATATGTACAGTAACATTAATAATAATGCAAGTAACAATAAATAATAATAAAACAAGAATAAACAATAGGTCAATACACAATGCAGTAGGTGTGTCTGAACTTAAGAATGGCACTTAACATTATCTTACACTACTATTTTTGTTTTTTACAGATGCTCCCCAACTTACATTTTAGATAGGTTCCAGATGGACAAACGTAAGGTCAAAAAAACCCAAAAAACAATGTAAACACAAAGATCACAGAGACGATGCCTTAACACAAGGGTAACAGGAAGTTTTGTAAACAATGGATGCAGCATCATACGGAAGTAGCGTATTATGTCAGCGCACTACGTAGGTACGTCTCATACTACGCACAGAGAGCACACTAAACTAGCATATATATATATATATATATATATATATATATATATATATATATATATATATATATATATATATATATATATATATATACATATATATATATATATATATATATATATATATATTTATTTATTTATTATTATTTTTTTTTTTATGTAAAAAAAAATGAATGAACGGAATTCGGGGAGCGTCTGTATTTATTTATTTATTATTATTATTTTATGGATGTTTTAACTGTTTTAATTGGCTAATGGGCGGGTATGACCCTGGGGAACATGTTAACATACTGGACCAGCCTTAAGTTTGATTGCACATTCTCTACACCCGGTGGCAGTGGCGCTCTCACTGTGTTCCATATATTGTAGGGTAAAAGCACCAAGGAAACAATATGAAGTGCAGTAAACAGTATTTAGAGTCACCCGGAGGGAGTGTTTAAAATGGGTTTTTTTTTTCCTTCCTATAGGGGCATCACAAAAATAATTGAGAAGCACTGCACAAGGCATTCTCGGGGCATGGGGAAATACACAGAAGAATACAAGGCTAACCTACCCGGAGAAGCCATTTCCCCAGCAGAGCTCATAAGTTGAAAATTTGTTGGATGTGGCAGATTTGAAGCCGTTATCATGGAAAATTTGCTACAAGGTACACTCGTAAGTTGAAGTACCACTGTAAATATGCACAGTAATCCCTCGCTACTTCGTGCTTCAGTTTCTGCGGTGTCGGTGCATCGGGGATTTTTCAAAAATATCACTTGAAAAATAAAAAAAATAAGGGAATTAAGGAAAATAAAAAAAGGAAAATGCCACAAAACAAGGCCAATTATGCTAACACCCCAACAAAACAAAAAACAAAATACCCCCCCCCCCATCAAAACTACTTACATTTTAATGTGAGGTGCGCATCTGAGTGTCTGTGCGCGCTTATCTGAGTGTGTGTATGTGTGAGAGTATTTACTTATATCTTATCCATTATTTTTGAATGTTTAATTGTTATTATAAACATTTATAACATTGAATATATATTTATTGAAGTTATATACACATATGTTTATATACACATATTATCTGTGTTTAGGGTTGTGTATTTTTTTCTGTCTTTAGAGTGTGTGTATAGGAATGTGTATTTGATTTGTGTTTAAAGGGTGTGCATTTTAAATGTGTATGTGGGTGTGTATTTTATCTGTGGATAGGGTGGGTGTTTTTATTTGTGTATAGGGGTGTGTATTTTATTTGTGTTTAGGAGGTGTGTATTTTATTTTTGTTTAGCAGTGGATATTTTATCTGAATATTGGGCTGTGTCTTTTATTTGTATTTAGGCACTGTGTCATGGTCTGTGCTGGCTGGTGTACTAACTCTGCCTTAATTCCTTGCAGGTGCTGGTAAGGGGCGTGGCGGTTGCCGATAGAGGAGATTTTTACGAGCAAAGCGCAGCTGGCCCTAATCTGCAATCAGCGGCAGCCAGCGATAAAAGGAAGCAGCATGCTCCCCTCCGCTGTCAGAAGATTGGTTCCAATGACTCAGTTCCTCGACGTTCTCTCTGATTCCTGGTTCATGCTTCATGCTCAACCAATTCTCTCTATCTGCACATCTAGTGATTTACAGTGCTTTATGTTTAATAAATTGTTGAACTTTCCTTCTGTCTCCTGTATCCTTGGGTCCCACGCGAACACCCCAGCCACAACAAAATCTTCTGACCTGAACATGGACCCAGCAGAAACCGCTCAGCTCCGGCAGGCCTTATCCGACCAGGGAACCCTGTTGGTACGACATGACTCCACCCTGCACCAAATGGTGGATACTCTCCAGCTCATAACCAAGAGCTTGGCACAGCTCGGCGGGAGGATGGACGCCATCGCCACTCACCTCGCTACTGTGACCTCGCCCTCCGTTTTGGCAGCAGCGCCAGTGATGCTCCCTGCGCACCGAGAACCAATCATTCCCACGCCAGCCAGTTATTCGGGTGCGATCGGCTCCTGCGCACAGTTCCTCCACCAGTGCTGGCTCGTTTTCAGCCAGCAGCCGCTCACATACGCCACAGATCAAGCAAAGAAAAGCCTTCATCATGAGCTTACTTACGGAGCAAGCCTCGTCCTGGGCGCTGGCAGTCGCAACCCACACCCCGGAATTATGCTCCCAGGTAGAACGGTTCATGCAAGAAATGAAGACGGTGTGCAATCATCCGGCGAAGGGGGAGGAGGCAAGCTCCCAGCTCCTCCAAATCCAGCAAGGCGCACAGTCGGTGGCAGAATATGCCATCCGATTCCAGATTCTCGCCACCGAGAGCGGCTGGAACAACCCTGCGCTTCGGGCGACCTTCCTGCAGGGGCTCCACGAATGACTGAAAGATGAGCTCGCGACCCTAGATGAGGCAACCACGCTGGAGGGATTAATCGCCTTGTCCACGAGACTGGACAACCGGCTGAGGGAGAGGGATAGATCCCGGAAGTGGACCCCACCTCGAACTCTCTCGTGACTTCCTCCTCCGACGACCTCTGCATCTACTGCGCCAATAAGAGCCATTAACTTGCCCAGTGCCCCGCGCGGCAAAGCCCCCCAGCGATGAGAGGATCCTCCACGACACCCGGAAAGCGCCTACGAGTTCAAGGTACGCTACACTTCACACAAAGCTCTCATCCTGTAGATGTATTCATTGACTCAGGCACTGACGCTAACTTTATTGATCCGGAGATGGTTGAGCTCCACGCCCTCCCCGTGGAGGAACTCGATACCCCCAAGGAGGTGGTGGCCATAGATGGCCAACACATCGCCCGTGTCACGCACAAGACCAAGCCAGTGAAGCTCACATTGTCAGGTAACCACCAAGAATATATGGAACTGTTTGTTCTCCCTGCCTCTCTCTCTCTCCCCTAGTGCTGGGATGGCCCTGGTTGCAGACCCACAATCCCTACATAGACTGGCGCACTTTTACCATACGCGGCTGGAGCGACTACTGTCTGCATCAGTGCCCAATGGCGGCTGTCCCCTCCCAAGCATCACGAACCCCGGTCGACCCGGAGGATCTGGACTTGGCAGGCGTGCCCGAGGAATATCATGACCTGCAAGAGGTTTTCAGCAAGGACCGGGCTCGCTCCTTACCCCCTCCTCGACCGTACGACTGCGCCATCAACCTACTCCCAGGTGCCACGCTCCCTTCCCAGTGACTCTACAACCTCTCTCAGCCAGAAAAAGATGCCATGGAGGCATACATCAAGAGTCGCTGGCTGCAGGTCTCATTTAGACCTCATTTTCCCCGGTAGGTGCCGGCTTCTTCTTTGTCGAAAAAAAAGACAAGACACTGAGACCCTATATTGCTTACACTGGATTGAACCAGATAACCGTGAAAGTACCCACTCACCCTAATCTATTCAGCCTTCACCCCTCTCCACAAGGCCACTGTCTTTTCCAAGCTGGACCTGAGAAATGCCTACCACCTAGTCTGAATCCGAAAGGGGGACAAGTGGAAGACGGCCCACAACACGCCTTTGGGGCACTTTGAATACCTGGTCATGCCGTTCGGACTAACCAATGCCCCGGCAGTCTTCCAAGCTCTGGTCAACGACGTGCTTAGGGGCATGTTGAACCACTTCGTATACGTCTACCTAGACGATATTCTGATTTTCTCCAGGGACCAAGACGAACATCTCCACCACGTGAGGATGGTACTAAAGAGTCTCGTTCCTGGGGTTCATCGTGGAGAAGGGGCAGAGAGGACCTGACCTGGCGAAAGTGAAGGCAGTGGCGGAGTGGCCGACTCCAGGGTCACGGAAACAGCTGCAGAGGTTCCTGGGGTTTGTGAACTTCTACCACCTAGCAGTACTTCTACTTCTACTACAGCCGCTGAGCAGCCCCTCTCACACAGCTAACATCACCCAAGCCCCCGTTCCAGTGGTCTCCTAGTGCCCAGGCGGCATTCGACAAGCTGAAGGTGAAATTCATCCACACGTCCGTACTGATCCATGATTTGTCGGGAAGGTTCTAGAAGTGAAAAGGCTGTCAGACAGAGTGATGAGTCTCAATGTAGAAATTAATGCTATGATGTTCAATGTTGTTAGTGCTTATGCCCCACAGGCAGGATGTGAGCTAGAAGAGAAGGAGAGATTCTGAAGTGAGTTAGATGAAGTGATGCAGAGTACCCCAGAGGGGAAAGATTAGTCATTGTTTCAGACTTCAATGGACATGTTAGTGCAGGCAACAGAGGGGACAAGGAAGTGATCGGGAGGTTTGGTATCCAGGACAGAAGCACAGAAGGACAGATGTTGGTAGATTTTGCAAAAAAGGATGGAAATGGCTGTGGTGAATACTTTCTTCCAGAAGAGACAGGAGCATAGGGTGACTTATAAAGGCAGGGGTAGGAGCATACAGGGAGACTACATATTATTTAGGCGATGTAATTTGAAGGAAGTCAGTGACTGCAAAGTAGTAGTGGGTGAGGGTGTTGCCAAACAGCATAGGATGGTGGTGTGCAGGATGACGCTGATGGTGAGGAAGGTGAAAAAGGCAAAGGCGAAGCAGAAGACAAAGTGGAAGTTGAAAAAGGAAGAGGGTCGTGTTGTCTTCAAGGAGGAGTTGAAACAGGTTTTGGGTGGTCAGGAAGTGCTTCCAGATGACTGGACAACCACAGCCAATGTGATCAGGGACACAGGTAGGAGAATACTTGGTGTGTCCTCTGGAAGGAAAGTAGATAAGGAGGCTTGGTGGTGGAATGAGGAAGTGCAGGAGTGTGTACAAAGGAAGAGGTTAGCTAAGAAGTGGGACATAGAGAGGACTAAAGAGAGAAAACAGGAGTACAGGGAGACACAGCGTAAGGTGAAAGTTGCCGTGGCAACGGCCAAACAAAGGGCATATGATGACTTGTATGATAGGTTGGACAGTAAGGAGGGAGAAAATGATCTATACAGATTGGCACAGCAGAGAGATAGAGATGGGAATGACGTGCAACAAGTTAGATTGATAAAGGGCAGAGAGGGAAATGTTATGACTGATGACAGAAGTGTGCTGGGAAGATGGAAAGAGTAGTTTGAAGATCTGATGAATGAGGAAAATGAGAGAGGAAAAAAAGGAGAAGAGGTGACCGTTGAGGAGCAGGAAGTAATACTGTAAGTATTAGTAAGGGTGAAGTGAAGAGGGCACTGAAGAGGATGAAGAATGGAAAGGCAGTTGGTCCTGATGATATACCTGTGGATGTATGGAAGTGTCTAGGAGAGGTAGCAGTAGATTTTCTGACAAGAACATTCAACAAGGTTTTAGAGAGCGAGCAGATGCTGGAGGAATGAAGGAGAAGTGTGCTGGGGCCCAGTTTTAAGAACGAGGAAGACGTGCAGAGTTGTGGCAACTACAGAGGGATAAAGTTGATGAGCCATACGATGAAGTTATGGGAAAGAATAGTGGAAGCTAGACTAAGGGCAGTGGTCAGCATTTGTGAGCAACAGTTTGGTTTCATGCCAAGAAAGAGCACCACAGATGCAGTGTTTGCTTTGAGTATGTTAATAGAGAAGTACAGAGAAGGTCAGAGGGATCTGCATTGTGCCTTTGTGGATCTGGAGAAAGTGTATGACAGGGTGCCAAGATAAGAACTGTAGTATTGCATGAGGAAGTCTGGAAGCAGTGTCACAGCTCGGTGTACGTATTAGCATTTATTCCACTTGATCACATCAATGACACATTCGAAACACTGTCAGAGCTTATGAAAGAAGCGCCCAACCAGTAGGCGATTACTTCGAAGATACCTTCATTGGCCGTCCTCACCGCCATGGTCGTCGACTGCCAGCATCCCCCCATGCAATGTGAAGAATCGAGTTGAAGAAGGACTTCCATGTACAAACAACCACATTGAAGGATGATACCACCACATGCAGTCTAATGTTAGGGGGTAATTGTCCTGGGGGTTGTCAGGGTGAATTTCTGGGGTGGACGCCTGGAGGTTAAGTGTCCTAGAACCGTATTATCTATGATCAGGGGTTTATTATCTGCATCTGTGGGTTTCCTTTATTGTCTGTGTATAGTGTGTGTATATTTTATCTGCATATTAGGGTGTTTATTTTATCTGTGAATAGTGGTGTGTATTGTAGCTGTTTATAGGGGTATGTATTTTACCTGTGAATAGTGGTGTGTATTTTATCTGTGTATATGGAGGTGTGTTTTGTCTGTGTATAATGTGTGTGTTTATTATCTGCATATAGGGGAGTGTATGTTTGGAAATTCAGTTGTGTGTGTTTTATCTGCATAGAGAGGTGTGTATTTTATCTGCATATAGGGGTGTTTATTTTATCTTTGTATACGGGTGTGTATTTTATTTGTGCATATGGGTGTGTTTTTATCCGTGAATTCAGTTGTGTGTTTCATCTGTGTTTAGGGGTGTTTTTTTTATCTGTGTATAAGGGTGCACTGTAAAATATTGCCATAATTTACTGTGAATTCTTACAGTAAGTTACTGCCAGTGCTTCATACAGTATATTACTGTATATACATGCGGCTCTTTAGCGCCACCCTAGTGGCTCTCTGGAGCTTTTTCAAAAATGTGAAAATGGAAAAAACTGGGTCGGGGGTATTTTTTGTTGTTGTTGTTTCAATATGGTTTCTGTGAGGACAAGCCGGACAAACATTTTTAACATTTTCCAATGCTTTAAAAATTTGTATAAAAATATTAAGCCTATATTGCAACATTTCTGTCAATGAAGATTTGAGTCATTGCCTGTGACATGTTTCATAAGGCATATATATATATTTTTTTTGGTTACTCTCACGCTCTTAGTGCGTGTTACTGTGTACTGTGAAATATTGCAGCAAGGTGCAATAAATGCTTCAGTACATTAATGAAAACCATATTCTACAGTACAGGATGTGCACAGACTCCTGAATGGTTTAACTCCAGGAGCATGGGGGAGCGCGTGCCAGGTTTCAGTCTCCATTGTTCCCACCTGAATTTCAACGGATCACAGAAGTTTTTTTGTCACAGCGCTAAAGGACTACATCTCCACCTTGTGGGTAACAAAACCTTACAGCACAAATTTCACATCTATTGGATATCTATCCCTCCCTGAATCGCCACCTTATCGTGGTGGAGGGGTTTTCTTGACTTAATGATCCAAGGAGCTATGTTGTCGGGGGCAAATGCCCCTAGTAGGGTCACCCAAGGCAAACAGGTCCGGGGTGAAGGTCCAGGCGAAATGCGATTCAAAAAACCCCTATGACACATGACATCTGAGTGAGCGCACAGGAAGCAGTCTCCCTTGCCTGGACGCAGGTCACCAGGGTTCCCTCCTGGAGCAAGGCCTGGGGGAGGGGCTCGAAGGTGAGCGCCTGGTGGTTGGGCTTCTGCCCATCGAGCCTGGCCGGGCTTAGCCCGAAAAGGAGACATGGCTCTGCCCTACCTTAGACCCACCACCCATGGAAGAAGTTTTAGGGGTCGGGTGCAGTGTGAGTTGGGTGACAGCCGAAGGCATGGGTTCTGTCGGACCGATCCTCGGCTACTTACTCTGACCCACAGGACATGGAATGTCACCTCTCTGGCGGGGAAGGAGCCTGATCTGGTGCGCAAGGTGGAGAGATACCGACTAGATATAGTCGGGCTCATCTCAATGCATAGCTCGGGCTCTGGAGCCATCCATCTCGAGAGAGGATGGACCTTATTCTATTCTAGAGTTGCTAATGGGGAGAGGCGGCGAGCCGGTGTGGGTATTCTTGTTGCCCCCTGTCTTGGTGCCCAAATGTTGGTGTTCTCCCCAGTTGACTAAAGGGTAGCTTCCCTCTGTCTTTGGGTGGGGGTGGGGGGGGGCAGGTCCTGACTGTTATTTGTGCTTATGCACCAAATGACAGTTCAGAGTACCCACCCTTTTTGGAGTCTGGGATGTGTGTTGGAGAACGCTCCCTCGGGAGACTCACTCGTTGGCTTGGGAGACTTCAACGCCCATGTGGGCAACGATAGTGTGATCGGTAGGTACGGCCTCTCCAGTCTGAACCTGAATGGTGTTTCATTGTTGGACTTCTGTGCTTGTCACAGTTTGTCTATCATGAACACTATGTTCGAACAGAAGTGTGCCCAAAAGTGCACTTGGCACCAGGACACCCTAGGTCACAATTCGATGATTGACTTTGTAGTCATGTCATCGGACTTGTGACCATATGTTCTGGACACTCGGGTGAAGAGAGGAGCTGAGCTGTCTACCGATCACTACCTGGTGGTGAGTGGCTTCGGTGGTGGGGAGGCTGCCTTCCAGACCGAATCGGGGTCTGCTGGGAACGTTTGGCAGAGTCCTGTTCGAGAGGCCTTTAACTCCCAACTCCGGCAGAGCTACAACCACATCCCGGGGGAGGCAGGGGACATGGAATTCGATTGGGCCATGTTTCGTGCCTCCATTGCTGAGGCAGCAGCCAATAGCTGTGGCCGTAAGGTCGTTGGTGCTTGGCGTGGTGGTAATTCCCAAACCCGGTGGTGGACACCTGCGGTGAAGGGGGCCGTCCAGCTGAAGAAGGAGGCTTATCAGGTTTTATTAGCCTGTGGGACTCACGAGACAGCAAACAGGCACTGACAGGCCAAATGTGCTGCAGCTGAGGCTATCGCAGATGCAAAATCTCGGGCGTGGGAGGAGTTCGGTGATGGCCTGGAGAGTGATTATCGGTTGGCCTCAAAAAGGTTCTGGACCTCCATCTGACGCCTTAGGAGAGGGAAACAATTTACAGTGGAGGTGTGGAGCTGCTTACCTCGACTGGGGATGTCGTCGAGAGGTGCAGGGAATACTTTGAGGACCTACTCAATCCCACCAACACGCCCTCCGTGGAAGAGGAAGACCCTGGGGGTTTTGGTGGTGGTCCGCCCATCACTGGAGTGGAGGTCACTGAAGTTGTCAAAAAGCTCCTCGGTGATCAAGCTCCGGGGTTGGACGAGATCCGCCCAGAATATCTCAGGGTTCTGGATGCTGTAGGACGGTCTTGGTTGACATGTTTCTGCAACATTGCATGGTCATCAGGGGCTGTACCTCTTGATTGGCAAACTGGAGTGGTGGTCCCAATTTTTAAAAAGGGGGACTGGAGGGTGTGTTCCTATTATCATGGAATTACACTCCCCAGTCTACCTGGGAAAGTCTATGCAGAGGTACTTGAGAGGAGGATCTAACCGATAGTTGAACCTCAGATTCAGGAGGAACAATGTGGTTGTCGTCCTGGTCGTAGCACTCTTGACCAACTCTATATGCTCCACAGGATTTTGGAGGGGGCATGGGAGTTTGCCCAATCTGTCCACATGTGCTTTGTGGATTTGGAGAAGGCTTCCGACCATGTCCCTCGAACGATCTTGTGGGGCGTGCTCTGAGTACGACGTTCTGGATCCGTTGCTATGAGCCATTCCGTCGCTGTATCATCGGAGCCAATGTTTGGTCCGTATTGACAACAACAGGTCAAATTTGTTTCCGGTGGGAGTTGGCGTCTGCCAAGGCTGTCCTTTGTCACCGATTCTGTTCATAATTTTTATGGACAGAATTTCTAGGCGCAGTTGAGGGGTTCTGGTTTGGTGGCCATTGGATCTTGTCTCTGCTTTTTGCAGATGATGTTGTCCTTTTGGTTTCATTAAGTCGGGACCTCCAGCTCTCATGGGAACGAATCACAGCCGAGTGCGAAGCAGCCAGGATGAGGATCAGTACCTCCAATTCTGAGGCCATGGTTCTCAGTCGGACAGGGTGGAATGCACCCTCTGGGTCGGGAATAAGGTCCTGCCCCAAATGGAGGAGTCTAAGTATCTTGGGGTCTTGTTCACAAGTGAGGGAAGGATGGAGTGAGAGATCGACAGACGGATCGCTGCAGCCTCTGCTGTTAAGTGGTGCCTGTACCGGTCCGTCATGGTGAAAAAGGAGCTGAGCCGCAAGACGAAGCTCTCAATTTACCTGTGATCTACGTTCCAACCCTCACCTATGGTCACGAGCTTTGGGTAGTGACTGAAAGAACAAGATCACGGATACAAGCGGCTGAAATGAACTTCCTTCACCGGGTGGTGGGGTTCTCCCTTAGAGATATGGTGAGAAGCTCTACCATCCGGGGAGAGCTCGGAGTAGATCCATTGCTCTTCCACGTTGAGAGGGGCCAGTTGATGTGGCTTGTGCATCTGGTCAGAATGCCTCCCGGACGCCTCCCTGGTGTGGTGTTTCGGGCATGTCCAACCGGGAAGAGACCGCGGGGTCGACCTTGAACACACTGGAGGGACTATGTCTCTCGGCTTGTCTGGGACCGCCTCGGTGTACCCCGGGAGAGTTGGAGGAGGTGTCTGGGGAGAGGGACGTCTGGACCTCTTTGCTTAGGTTGCTGCCCCCGCGACCCGACCCCAGACTTAGCGGAAGATGATGATGATGATGATGGATATCTACCTTGTTACTGACTGGTATTTTTCCAAGTAATAAACATAAATGTTCAAACGGGGCTTGCACGTGCACGCGTTATACAGTACAGCTATTTTATTTTTTACACGGTGAGCACCTGCGGCCATTTTTTAGGTCGGACAATTTAGTGACCTAGCAAAGTGCACTCATTTCAAACGCTGTATATCTAAAAAGTGTAATATGTATAGACTCAGTAAAAATATAGGAATGGAAAGTGTTGGAAATTTTTAAATCAGATAACTAAGTCACTCAATCTGTTGAAACCCCGCCCACCGGATCTCTGGCATGCAATTTTAACAAATGACAAATATGCATATTGTGATTGAACAAAATGATGATGGTCTTGTCTTTGGGAGAATAAAATTGATCCTTGTGAATTGTGGATCAGATGTGCATTTTGTTGCTGAAAAATACCAGTCAAAGTCCTTGGTTGATGTAGGTATCCACTGTTTAGAAGAATAAATTGACAAAAAAGATTTATGCTTGAATCTGAAAGGCTAATAGACTACTACCTTTTACCAGAATACATAATTACTACTTTCAGTAGTAGTGCTTCACCATTCCATTCCTTTATAGAAAAATGTCAATAAACACCATCAAAGACTCCATATGAGCAATTCTGCCAAGTCTACCAGATGATGGTGTAAATTCATTATTGAAGACGTTGTCAGATGTTGGGGTGGAAGAAGATGATCTCCAATATGTTGAAGAGGTGGATTTGCGGGAGCATCTCAAACCCATTCAATGCCTTAAACTTTTAAGTTCGTGGAAACGGCAAGGTACTGTTAAAATTTTGAAAATCAACAACTGGCACAAACACGTTTATTTCATACTCATATCAATGGGTCAGTGGTGGTCTAGTGGTATAGGGTGCAGGATCGCTGATCCAAGGTTGGGGGTTTGAGTCCCACTCTCTATGAAGCGTAATAAAGTTTATCCTTTTGTTATCGTTTGTTAAACATGCTGCAGAACATAAAATCTCACGCACAAACATTAACTTAGATACTGTACTGGAATGAGATTTCCTTTCGGCTTTGTCCCTTTGTCAGGGGTTGCCACAGCGAATACTTCGCACGTTTGATTTGGCATAGATTTTTACGTTGGATGCACTTCCTGACACAACCCTTTTAGCAAGGGACAGAAACACGCTGATGGCTTTGCAGCCTACTGATACTGTACTGGAATAATAATTGAAAAAGACTTTAATACAAAAGTTCAGAGGAAACTGTCGTTTCTTCAGGAGAAAGTCTTATTTCTTCAGAAGTGACATCCAACATTTTCTATCACTTAGCCATTGAAGACGTACAGCGCTTGAGTGGTATGATAGAGCTTAACTGGTAATTAAAACACACACAACAAAAGGCTCATTGACAACTTGTGCAGGAATGAGGAAAAGGGGCGTTACATCATCTCAACCAATCAGCAGGAAGGAGGACAGTCATTGGATGAATTTGAGTGACATGTCAGTTGCTCGGCAGTCCGTGAATACTCAAACCGTGAGTGCAAAACCGCAAATAGCCAAGGGCCTACTGTACGTAAAAATGTACTTGGCACATTTTCTTGGCTCTGAGTATGGGAATCCGTTTTTGGGTTGGATAATACATATTCGAATAATAATGCCATCTATTTTGCTAAAAATAAACAAATCATAAACCTTTGCTATGATGAATGTCATTAAGAAAGTGTATGAGCCACTCAGAGTACTGGTGGTGAGCAGTTGGCATACATAAAGGCACTTTTTTTTTCTCTTGCTACTCGCTTTGGTGTGGATGACTCTTCTTCCAGATGTCCCTTTCTTTTCTTGAAGAACATTTCTGACATGGCTTGTTTCTGCCTTCCTTTCAAAACTTTACAGAAGTGGCTCATGACAAGCTGAAGGTGAAATTCGTCCATGCACCCATACTGATCCACCTGGACCCCTCGCTGCAGTTCATAGTGGAAGTTGATGCCTCAGACTAAGGGGTGGGGGGCAGTCCTCTCCCAATGGTCCCACACAGACCAGAAGCTCCACCCATGCGCCTTCTTCTCCCATCATTTGTCCCTGGCAGAATGAAATTATGATGTTGGGAATCGCGAGCTGCTGGCGGTGGTCTTGGCGCTCCAGGATTGGAGGCACTGGCTGGAAGGAGCGGCTCACCCTTTCGTGGTCTGGACTGACCATAAGAATCTGTCCTACCTTCGTACAGCCAAGAGGTTGAACTCCCGTCAGGCACGATGGTCACTCTACTTGGGGAGGTTCGACTTCACGCTGACCTACCAACCAGGCTCCCGGAATACTAAGCCAGATGCTCCCTCCAGGCAATTCTCCTCGGGTGAAGACTCTACCATAGAAACCATCCTGCCCTCCTCCTGCATACTTGGAGTAGCCCAATAGATAGAACGATGAGTTCGGGATGCCCATCAGGGGGAACTGGAGCCCGTCGAGTGCCCCCAAGGCCGACTATATGTTCTCCCGTCGGCCAGAACCCCAGCACTCCAGTGGTCCCATGCCTCAAAGTTAGCCTGCCACCCCGGAGCCCACCGAACTCTCTTCCTGCGCTGTCAATGCTTCTGGTGGCCAACGATGGCAGCCGGCACTAGGGAGTTTATCGGAGGCTATCTGTCTGTTTATCTGTCACCTGTGCCTGGAGCAAGTCCTCCCATCGTGCACCCACGGATCTCCTCCAACCCTTACCCGTTCCCCATTGCCCCTGGTTGCACATTGCGGACGATTTCGTCACCGGGTTACCCCCGTCCGAGGGAACATTGTCATCCTGACAGTAGTGGACCGGTTCTCCAAGGTGGTCCATTTTGTTGCCCTACCCAAACTGCCCTCGGCAATGGAAACAGCAGATCTCCTGATCCATCACGTCTTCCGCCTCCATGGCATCCCCCAGGACATCGTGTAAGACTGAGGCATTAGCATCCAGAGTTGGAAGGCATTCTGCAACACCTTGGGAGTCTCCTGCAGCTTGACCTCCGGTTACCACCTTCAGTCGACCGAGCAGGCGGAACGCGTGAACCAAAGCCTCGGATCTTCCCCGCACTGCATCACCTCCCACCTCCCAGGCTCCTGGGCCGCACACCTCCCATAGGTAGAATACGCACACAATTCACTGATCTGCACAGCCACCGGCTGTCCCCCTTCATGGTGATCAATGGGTTCCAGACCCCCCCCCCCCCCCCGTTCCCCAGCCAGGCGGTCGAGGTGGCCATCCCATCAATCCAGGCACAGTTCCGCAGAGCACGTCGGGTCTGGAAAAAAGCACGGGCTGCCCTGGAGCAAACAGCGGTCTGAAACCGGAGGATTGCTGATTGCCACCGAACCCCGGCACCTCCCTACAAGGTCGGACAACAAGTGTGGGTCTCCTCCCGGGACCTGCCCCTGCAAGTTGATTAAAAACAACTCCTCGATACATTGGGCCCTACGTGATTAAGAAAATCATAAACCCCAGTGCCGTCTGACTAAGACTCCCACCCTCACTCAAGGTACACCCAGTGTTTCATGTCTCCCTAATTAAGCCGGTGGTAGAAAGTATCCCCACCGACCCCCCCACCCTCTCTTCCCCGACTGATTGATGGACATCCCGCATACACGGTCAACCAAATCCTTGATGTACGCAGGTGGGTCCGAGGCTTCCAGTATTTAGTGGACTGGTAGGGGTATGGTCCCGAAGAGCGGTCGTGGATTCCCCGGTCCCTAATCCTGGACTCGGACCTGTTAGACAAATCCTGTCATCAGTTCCCGGACAAGCCTGGTCGGGCGCCAGGTGGCGCCCCTTAAAGGGTGGGTACTGTCATGGTCTGTGCTGGCTGGCGAACTAACCTTTCCTTAATTCATTGCAGGTGCTGATGAGGGGCGTGGCGATTGCCGGTAAATGAGTTTCCGAGCTGAGCGCACCTGGTCCTAATCTGCAATCAGCGGCAGCCAGCGATAAAAGGGAGCGGCATGCTCCCCTCCACTGTGAGAAGATTGGTTTCAGTGACTCTGCTCCTCGATGTTCTCTCTGATCCCTGGTTCGTGCTTCGTGCTCGACCACTTCTCTTGATTTTTGTATTCTAGTGATTGACAGTGTTTAATGTTTATTAAATCGTTGAACCTTCCTTCGGTCTCCTGCATCCTTGAGTCCTACGCATACACTCCCACCACAACAAAAAGGGGTGTTTCGTATCGATTCGGGGCATTTTGAAAGGCTGCTCGAGCCGAGTCTGTTTTTTGATTTGCAAAATTTGGCAGCTATGATTCATATGATCATACATAATTTTAAATAATTGTTTGTGCTTTATAGCAAAACAAAATCACATTTCAAAATTAATCCAATCCAGAAGTGGTTTTGTAACCTGATTTTTTTTTTTTTTTTTTTCGTAAGTTGAGTCACATTTTACATGTACAAGGCCTGATTCATTCCATGGCCCCCAATACTACCCCCTAAACCCTTTAAAAATTATAAAAGTATACCTTTTACGGCCGCCTCCTGCTTCAACATCATACTGATGGTAGACGGGTTTCAGCCATATTCCTTTGCAATATCACTCAACTGCATGCCACGAGCCCACTTCTTCTTTTCACTTGCACCAGAAATTACTTTCCTAGGGCCCATGATAAATAACGAAGAATAAAGTTGCAATGAGCACACTCGAAAAACTCATGGAACAACAGTAACTCTGTCCTTTACTCGTGTTAGAAGTCCGTGATGAGCAATGGGTCGAAGGCACACGAGTAGCATCATGGGTATCATGGAGATGCAGCTCCCTCCTAGCCAATGGGAGACCAGTGGGGTGGGGTGTTGGGAGAAAGCCAATGGGAGAGCAACTCTATCGTGTCAATTTCAAAGCAAAATACCAGATGCTACAAGTGTATTTACGTTTGGGCGGCTGCGAAGCCAAGCTCACATTGTTTGAATTTTTAAGATGTTTTGAGATTTATTGTGTACAGAGACGGAAATTTTAGGTAAATCCATTTCGATCCTTGGATTTTTCGTTAGCTGGGCCTTTCGTAAGGTGAGATATGACTGTACTGGTAATAATAGTGAGAGCTCACAAAATTGCAGTAGAAATAACATCTATTAATCATTTTCAAGAAAAACACATATATAAACTTGTAGTGTTTCATATCAATCAGATATTTTTAATTTCAATACTTAATTAATAATGCTCATATCACATCATAGCATCAAATGTGCAAATCAGATGATTTGCTGTGGTGACTCCCGAGAACGGGAAAAAGGCGAAAGGAAGAAAGAAAAATTAATAATGCTCATATGTAGTATGTTATATAAATTTAAATATATTTATATTTTGACCCAAAACAGTTAAGTAATGTTACATGGTAAGTGCATGTATTTTACTCGCTTCACTTATCCCTTAACATCCGAGGATGTCATTGGGGCGCCTTCATGGCGAGACTTGGGCTGATTTGGCCTGGCGGAGCCCATCCCTTTCCAGGTAGTAGAAACATGCTCACAGCTTTGCAACCTACTCTTTACGAAAGTCAGCATTGGTTATTTTACATGCCTCTCACCATAGACAGTGAGAGACATGGCCTGCCTTTGATAACTCAGTTAGCTGCACTGGGGGGGACAGTGACAACCTTGTGAGGACTCGAACCCCCAACCTTAGGATCAGCGATCCTGCACCCTATCCACTAGACACCACTGCCTCGTGCAATGATTTAACACCCTTATTTAGGACTTCCCTAAGATTTGTTCTCAGACATCTTAAAATGCATAACATTAAATAAATTACTTCATTATTAATATTCTAATTGTTATCGTTTCAGGTTTTTCTTGCGAATCAACCCAGTAATTGGGTCAAAGGCTGGATCCAGTAAGATACTGGGTTTGGATTTTACAGCAGGTAAAAATAAGCAGATAAAGTACACACTCCTAAGTGTAGAGTTGTGTATTTTATCTGTTTATAGAGGATGTGTATTCTATCTGTGTAAAGGGGTCTGTGTTTTTTATCCATGTGTTATGAGTGTGTACAGTAGGCCCTCGATATTTGCAGGGGTTCGGTTCCGGCCCCTCCCGCGAATGAAGATAATCCGCGAGTTCTCGTCCCCAAAGTAAAACCCCGTGTATCATATTACATCTGCGAATGAGCAACCAGAAGTAAAATACTGTGTATCTATTACATGGGCTAAAATATGCTTCTGAAAAACATTCTACAGACAGTCATTACTCATTAATACAGTATTGATGTAGTAAAATGTAGTAATGATGAAGAAAAACTTTTCAATTTTTACTATTATGTTTATTGATAGTAAAATATAAACATTATACAGCATATGCTGTTTGAAAGGACTATCATTAAAGTCTTTTTCAATTATTATTCCAGTACAATACCTAAGTTAATGTTCAGAATGTTTGTGCATGAGATTTTATGCTCTGTAGCATGTTTAACAAACGATAGCAAAAGGATAAACTTTATTACGCTTCATGTCCTTTTACATTGAATGCGATGAGGATTGTAAGTATCTTGGCTCAACAATCCAGAGCAATAGAGAGTGTGGAAAAGAGGCGAAGTGTGTTCAGGCAGGTTGGAATGGTTGGAGAAAAGTGTCCGGTGTAATGTGTGATAGGAAGGTATCGGCAAGAATGAAAGGAAAAGTATACAAGACTGTGATGAGGCCAGTGATGTTGAATGGTTTAGAAACAGTGGCACCGAGAAAAAGACAGGAGGCAGAGCTGGAGGTAGCAGAGATGAAAATGCTGAGGTTCTCTTTGAGAGTAATGAGGATAAATGGGATCAGGAATGAGCACATCAGAGGGACAGCACATGTAAGATGTTTTGGAGACAAAGTCAGAGAGGCTAGATTGAGATGGTTTGGACATGTACAAAAGAGGGATAGTGAGTATTTTAGTAGTATGATGGAACTACCAGGCAGAAGGCCTAGAGGAAGACCAAAGAAGAGATTTATGGATGTGGTGAAAGAAGACATGAAGGTTGTTGGAGTAAGAGAAGAAGATGCAGAGGACAGGGTGAGATGGAGGTAGATAATTTGCTGTGGCGTCCTCTGAAGGGAACAGCCAAAAATAAGAAGATTATGTAACTAATATTAGAAAATGACTTGGTATTGAACATTCTTTAAAAATCCATTCTTGAGGCAGACTTTAGCAGCAAAGCTAGACATCAAAGAGCGGTCAGGAGATAAGGTTTACGCTTGTTACATTTGGCTGAGTGCCAAATTTACCAACAGTTTCCATCAGTGATCGCCAGTAATGCTCAGAGTTACTAGCGTGAAATGCTTCTCTCTGTCTGCAATGCCACACCTTATTAAATGTTGTTTTTGTATATTTTTTGATGGTGTGTATAATTATGACATGATAGTGGTGGTATTAGGAGGTGGATTAAGTCTGTTAAATCCCAACTAAAGGCACAGGTACCAAATGCACAGTCAGCCATTGAGTATACCATAACAGCGATCCCTTCTTTCAGCAGGATAATGTACTCTGTCCCTTTCAAAAAATGTTCAGGAATGGTTTGAGGAATGTGTTGAAGAGCTAAAGGTGTTGACATGACCTTGAACATTCCCCAAACCTTAATTTGATCAAGCATCTGTGGGATGTGCTGGACAATCCACAGTTGCCCATAAAGGATTGACGAACAATAATATATTGGTGTTAAATAATAAAGCACAACTTCAGAGGTCTTGTAAAGTTCATGCATCAGTAACGTATTTTCAACTTATTTTTCTGAAAAAAAAAAAAAAAAAAAAAATAATAATAATAATAATAATAATAATAATAATAATAATAATAATAATAATAATAATAATATCTCTGATGAAGAAATTCAATAAGGAGACCAAAAATTTACTTTTTTTTTTTTTTAGGCATATTCTCAGTTGATTGCCTTCCATTTATATAGTAATATTCCAGCCTTTCCCACCGCATTGATTTGATTGGTGAGATTTTTTCTATCAAGAAATTCAGGGTTCTATGAAGGATCAGAGAGATGTATGCAAGTGGTTTGAGATCGAGTCCAGGGATAAACGAGGCTATAATATTCAAGATTGTTGTTCCTGATTATGTTGACAGTTGGTGAAGGCAGGCACAGCATAGGGTGGAAGTTCACCTGAAAACTACACAACCTCGACTTTGCTAATGATGTGACTTTACTCGACTATACAACACAACAAATTCAGCACAAGATAACTAAAATGAATGAAGAAGCCAAATAGATCAGTTAAAAATAAATCTAGGAATGCAAAGGTCTTAAGAATTAATGCACAGGATGAAACAAAGGTTAAAATTAGACACAAGACATCAAGGATGTCGTGGAATTCATATATCAGAGGGAAAGTTTGCAGAGAAAGAGAAAGAGGGGGTATGATGAGGCATACATTAATCAGACTTAAAATAATGTGGAGCAAAGACAACATCTCAAGGAGAACCAAAGTGAAGCTGTATAAGATCCCAGTGTTACCCATCATTCTATATGGATATGAAATATGAAATATAAAAAAAATGAGACATCAAACCACAAGTTTCATAAAAGTTGTTTATGTGGAATCTTCCGTGTCCAATGAAAGGATCACATCAGGAATGATTAACTATTGAAAGAGCAGGGATGAAACTATTGAAATCAAAACCAGAAGGTGGGAGATGAATGGTTATCTCCTGAAGTAAGATAGAGAAAATTATTGTAATGTGGCGACATAATGCAGCCGTGAGGGGGGGGCACAAACCAGTGTCTCTCCCTCACGCCGGTCCCAAGCCCGGATAAATGCAGAGGGTTGCGTCAGGAAGGGCATCCGCGAAACAAATGCCAAATAAACTATGCGAATCACAAGAAAGAATGACATACCGGTTCGGTCGAGGCCCGGGTTAACAACGACCGCCATCAGTGCCGTCAACCAACAGGGTGCTGATGGAAATTGGACTACTGTTGGTCGAAGACGTCGAAGAAGGAGAGGCGGGAGGCGTGTCCGCTGCCAGAGAGAGAAGAGGAAAGGCATGAGTCTAGGACTGAAAGTAGGGACTTTGAATATTGGAACTATGACAGGAAAAGGTAGAGAGCTGGCTGACATGATGCAGAGGAGGAAGGTGGACATACTGTGTGTTCAGGAGACCAGGTGGAAAGGTCGCAAGGCTAGAAGCATAGGAGCAGGGTTTAAGCTGTTTTATCACGGTGTGGATGGGAAGAGAAATGGAGTCGGAGTCATCTTGAAGGAGGAGTTTGCCAGGAATGTTCTAGAAGTGAAAAGAGTGTCAGACAGAGTGATGAGTCTCAAGTTAGAAATTAAAGGTGTGATGGTCAATGTTGTTAGTGCTTATGCCCCACAGACAGGATGTGAGCGAGAAGAGAAGGAGAGATTCTGGAGGGAGTTAGATGAAGTGATGCAGAGTACCCCAGAGGTGAAAGAGTGGTCATTGGGGCAGACTTCAATGGACATGTTGGTGCAGGAAACAGAGGGGACGAGGAAGTGATGGGTAGGTTTGGTATCCAGGACAGGAACGCAGAAGGACAGATGGTGGTAGATTTTGCAAAAAGGATGGAAATGGCTGTGGTGAATACTTTCTTCCAGAAGAGAGAGGAGCATAGGGTGACTTATAAAAGTGGAGGTAGGAGCACACAGGTAGACTACATCTTGTGCAGGCGATGTAATTTAAAGGAAGTCAGTGACTGCAAAGTAGTAGCGGGTGAGAGTGTTGCCAAACAGCATAGGATGGTGGTGTGCAGGATGATGCTTATGGTGAGGAAGGTGAAGAAGGCAAAGGCAGAGCAGAAGACAAAGTGGTGGAAGTTGAAAAAGGAAGAGTGTCGGGTTGTCTTCAAGGAGGAGTTGAAACAGGCTTTGGGTGGTCAGGAAGTGCTTCCAGATGACTGGACAACTACAGCGAATGTGATCAGGGAGACAGGTAGGAGAATACTTGGTGTGTCATCTGGAAGGAAAGTAGATAAGGAGACTTGGTGGTGGAATGAGGAAGTGCAGGAGTGTGTACAAAGGAAGAGATTAGCTAAGAAGAAGTGGGACATTGACAAAACCGAAGAGAGTAAACAGGAGTACAGGGAGACACAGCGTAAGGCAAAGGTAGCAGTGTCAAAGGCCAAACAGAGCGCTGCTTGATGAGTTGTATGCTCGGCTGGAAAGTAAGGAGGGAGAAAATGAATTATACAGGTTGGCACAGCAGAGAAATAGAGATGGGAAGGACGTGCAGCAAGTTAGATTGATAAAGGACAGAGAGGGAAATGTATTGACTGATGACAGAAGTGTGCTGGGAAGATGGAAAGAGTACTTTGAAGAGCTGATGAATGAGGAAAATGAGAGAGAGAAAAGAGTAGAAGAGGTGACTGTTAAGGACCAGGAAGTAGCAAAGATTAGTAAGGGTGAAGTGAGGAGGGCATTGAAGAGGATGAAGAATGGAAAGGCAGTTGGTCCTGATGACATACCGGTGGAGGTATGGAAGTGTCTAGGAGAGGTAGCAGTAGATTTTCTGACAAGAACATTTAACAAGGTCTTAGAGAGTGAGAGGATGCCAGAGGAATGGAGGAGAAGTGTGCTGGTGCCCATTTTTAAGAACAAGGGAGACGTGCAGAGTTGTGGCAACTACAGAGGGATAAAGTTGATGAGCCATATGATGAAGTTATGGGAAAGAATAGTGGAAGCTAGACTAAGGGCAGAAGTCAGCATTTGTGAACAATAGTTTGGTTTCATGCCCAGAAAGAGCACCACAGATGCAGTGTTTGCCTTGAGGATGTTAATGGAGAAGTACAGAGAAGGTCAGACGGAGCTGCATTGTGCCTTTGTGGATCTGGAGAAAGCATATGACAGGGTGCCGAGAGAAGAACTGTGGTATTGCATGAGGAAGTCTGGAGTGGCAGAGAAGTATGTTAGAGTGGTGCAGGACATGTATGAGAGATGTAAGACAGTGGTGAGGTGTGCTGTCGGTGTGACAGAAGAGTTCAAGGTGGAGGTGGGACTGCATCAAGGGTCAGCTCTCAGCCCCTTCTTGTTCAAGCTATGGTGATGGACAGGCTGACAGACGAGGTTAGACAAGATTCCCCATGGACTATGATGTTTGCAGATGACATTGTAATCTGTAGTGAGAGCAGAGAACAAGTGCAGGAAAATCTAGAGAGGTGGAGGTATGCCCTGGAAAGGAGGGGAATGAAGATTAGCCTCAGTAAGACAGAATACATGTGCATGAATGACAAGGACCAAAGAGGAACGGTGAGATTACAGGGAACAGAGATAAGAAAGGTGGAGGATTTTAAGTACTTAGGCTCAACAATCCAGAGCAATGGAGAGTGTGGAAAAGAGGTGAAGAAGCGTGTGCAGGCAGGCTGGAATGGTTGGAGAAAAGTGTCCGGTGTGATGTGTGATAGGAGGGTATCGGCAAAAATGAAAGGAAAAGTGTACAAAACGGTGTTGAGGCCAACGATGCTGTATGGGTTAGAAACAGTGGCCCTGGGGAAAAGACAGGAGGCAGAGTTGGAGGTAGCAGAGATGAAAATGTTGAGGTTCTCTTTGGGAGTAACGAGGATGGATAGGATTAGGAATGAGCACGTCAGAGGGACAGCACATGTAAGACGTTTTGGAGACAAAGTCAGAGAGGCTAGATTGAGATGGTTTGGACATGTACAGAGGAGGGATAGTGAGTATATTGGTAATAGGATGCTGAGGCTGGAACTACCAGGCAAAAGGCCTAGAGGAAGACCAAAGAGACGATTCATGGATGTGGTAAAGGAGGACATGAAGGTCGTTGGTGTAAGAGAAGAAGATGCAAAGGATAGGGTGAGATGGAGGCAGATGATTCGCTGTGGCGACCCCTGAAGGGAAAAGCCGAAAGGAAAAGAAGAAGATTGTAATGTGGCGACATGGACTCCAGATGAAAAGGATGACCTCAGACCACATGGAGAAGGATGCTGGGAAAATAGTAGAGGTGGTGACTGGAGATTTTGGCATGAGGAGCAGGTAGTATTTTCTGATAGAGATGTCGAATGTGTTACATGAGCACAAGGAGGATAGGTACCATAAAATCATGTGTTTATTAAGTAAAATGTCAAAGATTCTAAAATCACATGAATGAGGCACAGAACATTCATTTTATAACAATTTATTCCCACTGGTGTGATGGTACCTCACACTGGGGATCAGTGGAGTCTCATTCATTCATTTTCTAATTACTTCTCATGAGGGTCACGGGGAGGCTGGCGCCCCTCTTAGTCAACTCTGTGTGCACCCTGGACAGCTCGTAGGCCATCGCAGGGCAAACACTCGCACAACTATTCATACTCACACCTACAGTGAATTTGGAACAGCCAATTAACCTACTGTGCATGTTTTGGGACTGTGGGAGGAAACCGGAGTACCCAAAGGAAACCCACACACGCACGAGGACAACATGCCAACTCCACACAGAAACACCTGAGCTAGTAATCAAACGCTGGACTTCTTGCTGAGAGGCGGATCTGCCAATCACAACACCACCATGCCGCCTCAGTGGAGTTTTTAAGTGATTAAAGTCACACTTACCAGTGTGCAATTGTCAGAGTGAAGTAATAATATAAACTATAAACATTTCCTAAAAGCAGAGCTCCTTAGAAATTAACCTTTCCTGACATAGGTTGACGACAGAATGTGATATCATGCAGTATAAGACAGCGTTGTACAACAGATATGAACACTAATGGTGCAGTCTCACATTTTTTCTTATTTTGATGATGCCACTGAATTTATTGTATTGATTTATTGGAAATCACATTATAAAATTTCCCTCCCCACATTTTTGATGTCTGAAAGTCTTATGGTATTGAGAGATTTAACAAATGGAAATATAATATAGCCGTAGGGCTCCTACATGTACATATACATACAGACGGAGGGACACAATAGTTTTTATAAGAAAATAATTTTAAAAATCATACCTCTGGAAGTGATAAAACAACCAAAGTGCACAAAGTTGTTTTAAGTACTTAGGCTCAACCATCCAGAGCAATGGAGAGTGTGGAAAAGAGGTGAAGAAGCGTGTGCAGGCAGGCTGGAATGGTTGGAGAAAAGTGTCCGGTGTGATGTGCGATAGGAGAGTGTCAGCAAGAATGAAAGGAAAAGTGTACAAGATGGTGGTGAGGCCAGCGATGTTGTATGGCTTAGAAACAGTGGCGCTGAGGAAAAGGCAGGAGGCAGAGCTGGAGGTAGCGGAGATGAAAATGTTGAGGTTCTCTCTGGGAGTAACGAGGATGGATAGGATCAGAAATGAGTATATCAGAGGGACAGCCCATGTAAGATGTTTTGGAGACAAAGTCAGAGAGGCTAGATTGAGATGGTTTGGACATGTACAGAGGAGAGATAGTGAGTATATTGGCAGTAGGATGCTGTGGTTGGAACTACCAGGCAGAAGGCCTAGAGGAAGACAAAAGAAGAGATTTATGGATGTGGTGAAGGAAGACATGAAGGTCTTTGGAGTCAAAAAAGAAGATGCAGAGGATAGGGTGAGATGGAGGCGGATGATTTGCTGTGGCAACCCCTGAAGGGAGCAGCTGAAAGGAAAAGAAGTAAAAGAAGATGCAAGGTGCTTTGAGCTCTGCTAAACCACTGAATTCTGGTGATTCTACCTTAAACTCTACTTTTTACATGTAAAATAAAGATAGTTAACTCCATTATCTGGCATGGACAGTGGTGGCCTGGTGGTATAGGGCGCTGGATCGCTGACCTTTATGTTCTGGGTTCGAGTCCCGCTCGCCACAAGGTTGTCACTGTCCCCCCCAGTGCAGCTAACTGGGTTATCAAAGGCGGGCCATGTCTCTCACTGTCCATGGTGAGAGGTTCATGTAAAAGAACCATTGCTGACTTTTGTAAAGAGAAGCTGCAAAGCCGTCAGCGTGTCTCTGTCCCTTGCTAAAGAGTTGTTTCAGGAAGGGCATCTGATGTAAAAACCTGTGCCAAATCAAACGTGCGAATCATTCGCTGTGGCGACCCCTGAAAAAGGGAAAAAAGCCGAAAGAAAATCTCACACTCGATTATCTGGGATTTACTCTGCTTGACATTCATAAAGAAAACCAAAACCCAGAACAGACATGTTTTGTGGCAAGAAAATACATTTATGGACCATGCAGCACGAGAATCTATATTAACGTTTAAATTATTCTGGAGGTCACAGACTCTAAACAACTGAGTCAACAACAACAACAACTACTACTACTACTAATACTACTAATACTGATACTTCTACAACTACTACTACTACCACTACTTCTGATACTACAAGAAAACCAACAATAACAACACTATCAACATTTCATGAAAAAAGAAATAAAGGATTTGGTATCAAACTTTATGCCAAATGCTAGTTGATTTATAATATCAAAATGATGTAAATGTACAAGGTCTCATATCGCAAAAGCCTGAATGCTAAACATTGCTTTCATTCTATTGTTGACCCAATGTTTTCTTTGTTTAATCTACATAATTAATGAAAATGTATTTATCAGTCATTAAGATTATGGTGACTCACCCATAACACAGAGAAACACAGAGAAATATTTAAACTGAATCATTGTGTATCATTTGAGAGACAAAGAGTAAACTATGTGTTGGGTAAATCATACAAGGCTTTATCTGTGTGTAGGGGTGTGGTTATTTATACAGACTGCACTACTTAGACCCGTACACCCCCGGAAAAGAACTAAACACAGCAAATAACATCTCAGCTTTTTTACTTCAACAATACACTTCAGCATTCTCTCTCTCTCTCTCTCTCTCTCTCTCTCTCTCTCTCACACACACACACACACACACACACACACACACACACACACACGTATACACACACACACACCCACACACCCACACACACACACACACACACACACACACACGTATACACACACACACACCCACACACCCACACACACACACACACACACACACACACACACACACACACACACACACACACACACACACACACACAATACTGTATACTTTAATAATGTAGTTTATTTCATTCTTATTTGTAAATGGTGTGTTCGACACAGTATATTTTGGTGATCGGTGCAGTTTTATATTTACTAATTGTAATGATTTCAATTCAAAGTTTAATTTGGTATCTTACACCAGCAGCTTCCTCTCCATATTTTAATATACTAGTAGATGCTTCCATCGCTTATCTACATTACTTATCCATCACGGTTACGGGGAAAGCTACCGACAATCTCAGCTGATTACAGGTGAGAGGCGGGCTTACACCCTGAACAGATCACAAATCTATCACAGCACTAACACAGACACAGACAACCAGTCACATATTCACAACTTTGGGCGACACACAGTAGCCATTTGACCCAATGTGCATGTGCTGTCAGAGGAAGCAGAGTACCAGGAGGAACCCCATCTGAGCAAAGGGTGAACATGCAAACTCTATACAGAAATACCCTTAGTTCAGATCCAAACCCCAACTCCTCACATTGTAAAGTGACAGTGGGGAGTCACCAATTCAGTCAATTTTTTAAACTGGAAAAACTTAATTTTTTAAACACAAACTTTTCTTCATCCTGCTCTTATTGGTGTTGTTGTGGACAGTTGGCTCTAAAAGTTCAACTCCTCCACTATTAGTAATAAGAATTTAATTAACTTCTTCTTGTGGACAGCAGTTAGAATTTAATTGAGCCTGATTTTTGGTTTTTCAAGCTGAACACAGAAAGAGGACATTGTAAGTTAAGATATTAAATTTTTCTCTGCTCCAAGATGATACTAAAGTGTGGTGATAGTGCCGTGGTTAAAGCTCTGTTCTTAAACCGTTGGGCCCTTAACTCTCAATTGCTACTGGAGGCAATCACACAAAACTTTGCAGGTTTATATTTATATACAGTTTAAGTGACCCAATGATCAATTCCATCAAGCTGTTTTTGTTTTTTTTCAACCCAGAAACAGATTTATTTTCATTTCTTGAGACAAGTCAATTCAACAAAATGACCAACATCTGACTGTAATGTGTGCCAAAATAAAACCATTTTAATAATTTGTTCATATTATATGTGAATTCTGTCTAAATTTTGCACAGCAACCATCATTTAAACTTTATTATGTCAAGATCATAAGGAACAAAGTCTTTTGTGCTTGTCTGCTACAAATTGAATGTGTGGTGAGTGTGTGAAAGGTTCAGATGATCAGAAGTGGAGAAACCACAAAACAGACACGGAGATGTGAGGTTTCACCGTTCTGATACCAGTGTCACATCTGAAAATGTACCATGTGTCAGTGCCGTGGTTGGAAAATGAACAGAAACATCACTGGGTATGTTTGTGGTATGATGGCTGTATCTGACTTAAATACAGACCTACAGTTAAGAAATATTGAGCTGGATCTCAAATAATTTTATTATTAACTTCACAAGTATATGTAAATATTCAGATATTTTAAAGGGGGGCAGTGGTGGTCTAGTGGTATATCACTGATCCAAAGGTTGGGGGTTTGAGTCCCACTCTTCACAGGGTTGTCACTGCCCCCCCAGTGCCGCTAACTGGGTTATCAAAGGCGGGCCATGTCTCTCACTGTCTATGGTGAGAGGCATGTAAAAGAGCCATTGTTGACTTTCATAAAGAGTAGCTGCAACGTCGTCAGCTTGTTTCTATCCTTTGCTAAAAAGGGTTGTGACAGGAAGGGCATCAAACGTAAAAACCTCTGCCAAATAAAATGCGCGAATCATATGATTCGCTGTGGCGACTCCCGAGCAAAAAGGAAAAAAGCCAAAAGGAATACATTCAGATTCAGATATTTTAAAGAAATATTTGCCATTTAATTGTAAAAAAGAAAAGAAAAATTAGTAATGACAATTTTTCTGTTGCTTTATTAAAATTATACAATACAAATCCCTTTAGGTCATTATCCAAATGTTTCATTCAGAAAACTCATAGTTCATGCATAGTTCATGGCATAGTTTCTCATGCAATGCCACAGTTCCTCTCTCGGCACCCTGTCATATGCTTTCTCCAGATCCACAAAGGCACAATGCACTTGTACTTCTCTGTACTTCTCTATTAGCATCCTCAAGGCAAACACTGCATCTGCGGTGCTCTTTCTTGGCATGAATCCAAACTGTTGCTCACAAATGATTACCTCTGCCCTTAGTCTAGCTTCCACTATTTTTTCCCATAGCTTCATCGTATGGCTCATCAACTTTATCCCTCTGTAGTTACCACAACTCTGCATGTCTCCCTTGTTCTTAAAAATGGGCACCAGCACACTTATCCTCCATTCCTCCGGCATCCTCTCGCTCTCTAAGACCTTGTTGAATGTTCTTGTCAGAAAATGTACTGCTACCTCTCCTAGACACTTCCATACCTCCACCAGTATATCATCAGGACCAACTGCCTTTCCACCTTTCATCCTCTTCAATGCCCTCCTCACTTCACCCTTACTAATCTTTGCTACTTCCTGGTCCTCAACAGTCACCTCTTCTACTCTTTTTTCTCTCTCATTTTACTCATTCTTCAGCTCTTCAAAGTACTCTTTCCATCTTCCCAGCACACTTCTTTCATCACTCAACACGTTTCCCACTCTGTCCGTAATCACTCTAACTTGCTGCACATCCTTCCCATCTCTATTTCTCTGCTGTGCCAACCTGTATAAATCAGTTCCTCCCTCCTTACTGTCCAACTGAGCATACAAGTCATCATACGCCCTCTGTTTGGCTTTGGATATTGCTACCTTCGCCTTATGCTGTGTCTCCCTGTACTGCTGTTTACTCTCTTCAGCCCTTTCTCTGTCCCATTTCTTCTTTGCTAACCTCTTCTTTTGTACACACTCCTGCACTTACTTCCTCATTCCACCACCAAGTCTCCTTATCTACTGTCCTTCCAGAGGGCACGCCAAGTACTCTCCTACCTGTCTTTCCCTCTTCTCTCTCGCCCACCTCTCCTTCTTTGATGTCTTCAACCAACAGTATTCCCATTTTCACCAGCACCCTGTTGGTTAACAGCACTGATGGTGGTCGTTGTTAACCCGGCCTCGACCGATTTGTCTTTACGGTTTTCATTTTGTATTCTGGAAAAAAGTTTTACGCTGGATGCCCTTCCTGTCACAACCCTCTGCATTTATCTGGGCTTTGGACTGGTGTGAGGGTGGGCACTTGTTTGTGCACCCCCCTCACGGCTGCATTTCTGAGACTGAGACTCTCCATGTAGCTGATTAGTACAACGATAGCCATGTCCACAAGAACACGCACACAAAATCACCCTGCCCTCACCAAATGAATATCCGCCCACACACCCCTGTCTGTTAATTCTCATCTATGTAATTTTCAACCCTAAAAGAGCATTTTTCTTCAAGGTTACCTGCTGAATATGCATTGGTACCTGACCATTGCAGGACTCTGCTTTAGGAAGATTCTCCCATTATTCAGGTGAAGACTGGTTTAACTCTCTACCCCTGGGAGCCCGGAGTGCTTCGGATAAATAAGTGGCATTTTCTTTTTGCAGTTGTTTTTGGTGATGCAGTGATTTTTGTAGATGAAGCTCGTTTTCACAGGTTGGCCACCATAAAATAAAAAAAATACACATTCATTATTTTAAAAAGCCACGGAGCCACACAGAGTGGTGAAAGAGCCACACGCGACTCCGGAGCCGTGGGTTGCTGACCCTTGTGCGAGATCAACATTGTGACATGCAACAGAGAGGATGGCTCATGCAACTGCCAGTTTGGAGATGTAAGCAAGGCATAAATGATGACAGTGTTTGCTTACCAGTCAAGCAAAAATTCTGCGACTTTTGAAGAGTTCTTTCTTCCTGTGGTGACTTCCACCTCTGCCAATGATCTGGGATATACATTTCATTGTAAGTGTTGCTGCTCCTGTGTTCTTGTCTTGCTATTTTCTGTTATTCCAGTTTAACTACTTTTCATGTTAACGGGTGACATGTTTACTTTTCACTATTTCTGACATGATTCTCTACTTTTGTTTGACCTCTGCTGAATCATCAAGACTATAAATCTGATGTGGAATAATATATAATGCTCCACTTCACACCACTTCCTCCTGGTTAACAGCACTGATGGCGGTCATTGTTAACCTGGGCCTTGACCAATCCGGTATGACATTCGTTTTGATCATTCGTATCACAATTTTGGCAAAAGTTTTACCCCGGATGCCCTTCCTTTCGCAACCATCTGCATTTATCTGGGCTTGGGACAAGCGTGAGGGTGAACACTGGCTTATGTTCCCCCTCATGGCTGCATTGTAAATAGTTTGTACTGACAGTGAATAAACACAAACCTATTTGAGGTTGAAGTTTATTTTCTCATCTTATTTATTTTACTTCTCCTTTGCTCCAGGTCATGCTACCCGTTTGTGCTAATGTTTCATATTTATATGGAATATCTCTGGTTTGTTTCGGTTGGAGTTTGGATTTCAGTACAGTAGTTCAAATGTGCTATGGTGAAAGAAACTGTTTCAATGGCAAAATTTTTTTTTTTTTTTTGCCAAATCCAGTTTTCAACAATTTATGAAAATCTAACATCTTCGCTCTGTAGAAGAGAAAAAGTGTATACCAAAATTCAAATTATGAATACCTGCAATGAGCTTTCACCTAGCATGCCTGATTGCGTTAAAATAAAAGACGTAAAAGTATACATTCCACTTTGAGGTGCTCTTATTATAGGGCAATCACTCCTTGCACAAAAAAACAAAAAAACAACAAAAAAAAAAAAAAACAAACAAAAAAAAATCATCGCAGCCTCCTACTTATTCTGCACCCCCCCACCCCAGCCCATTCACTTCACAGTTCCAGACTCGAGTCAAGTTCACCAATGTCTTAGTTCCCCTCTGACTCTGCCAAGCCTGTTCCCTTGGCTGTGGTTTCACTACATATCAGATATGGACTGTAGTAATCTTGTTCATCCATTCATCTTCTTTTACTTTTGGCTGCTCCCTTCAGGGGTCGCCACAGCAAATCATCCGCCTCCATCTCACCCTGTCCTCTGCATCTTCTTTTCTGACTCCAACGACCTTCATGTCCTCCTTCACCACATCCATCTCTCTACCTTTTCTTTGTATAGTTCCAACATTCAAAGTCCCCACTCTCAGTCCTAGACTCATGCCTTTCCTCTTCTCTCTCTGCCTACGGACACGCCTCCCACCTCTCCTTGTTTGACGTCTTCGACCAACAGTAGTCCAATTTCCATCAGCACCCTGTTGATTGACAGCACTGATGGCGGTCGTTGTTAACTCGGGCCTCGACCGATCCGGTATGGGGGTAATACTTCTGATTTGCATCATAAAAGTTTGGCATTGGTTTTACGTCGGATGCCTAGAGATCACCAATGTCTTAGTTCCCCTCTGACTCTGCTTCTTCTCTCTGCTTGTTCCCTTGGCTGTGGTTTCACTACATATCAGATATGGACTGTAGTAATCTTGTTCATCCATTCATGTGCATCACTAATTAGACAACGACACCAACAAATCAACGTAATTAGAGATACTCCATATAAACAACAAATAAATCTGAAATATTCCATAAAAACAACACGAAGTAATCTTATATAAATCATATAAACAACACAAGTTAGTTTGAGATACTCCATATAAGCAATCCAGAGTACTTGGAGATACTTTATACTGATATAAATGTGGCATTAGCAGAAATGGGTATCATGTAAACAAACAGGTGTCATGTGAAGAAACATTGTGTTCAATGTTACAAATACAGCACTAACATCTAGAACTACACAAAGGTAAGTCAAAAATAAATAACAATTTCCAACAGATTGGTGTTTTATTACTGTTAGTACAGACTGGGTTAATGACCTCACACCCAGAGCTATATTAACCAGAACCTAATAAACATTAATATGGGTTTGGTGGTGCTTCTGTGAGAGAGGTTGAAGCGAGAATGGACTAATGTGGTTTAATTTTGATGCTTTGGCCAAATTACAATCACCTTATGTGCAGTATGCATTTTGCTCTCGATGTATACCTTCAGGACCAGGCTGTGGAATTAATGCATTCACTATAACTGACATAACTGACATCAGGCCATTCTCACTTCAACACCTTTCCTTCAGATAATAAAAATAATTAACTAAATTATTTCTTCATGAATTGTCTGAACAACCAAAATCCAAACAGTGAGTCATTGCCGGTGCTTTATTTTCAAACATTACCCGTAGTGTTCCACAATGGATTATAAACACTATGAGCGGTGTAAGGTCACGATTGCAAACTTTCTCATAGGATCTCATACTTTTTTGTGTGTCAAATGAAAGCTGAATAGAAGTATTAGTACTAGTTTATTTCCTTGGTGAAAAAATAAATAAATAAAAAATAATAAAAATAACATGATCTACAAATGCTCTTCAGTTTAGCTACTTATGTTTATATAATGAAAGTATATAATGAAAAATTCATTAATAATAAAACATTGATTTACAATTGTTCATCTTTATTATTTACACCTGAAGGACTCAGTGTCACTGAAAAATAAATTCCGAAATGATATAAACCATTTCCTACTACTGAGATTCCACTTGAATCACATGGATTAAACATATTTTTATTTCACTGACAAAAGTTAATCAAACACGGGTATACATCTTACACACAATATCATTAGTGTTGAAGACAAAGGGCAGTTTTACTATTATAACCACGATGAAACTGATATTTCTTTAGAAGCAAAAATCCATTTACACTGAAATATGTTGTTGCACTGGGAAACGTTTGAAAAACTTCGGGGGCAGCCCAAGCCTAAAGCAGGAAAAATGTGTTGCGGTGGGAGTGAGCTGTACCTTCCCTCCGTCCACCTTCTTGACTGAAGTGCCCTTCAGCAAGGCAACTAACCCCCCCAACTGCGCTTTGAGTGCCTCAATGTGTGTGGCAGCCCATTGCTCCAAATGTGTGTGTGTGTGTGTGTGTGTGTGTGTGTGTGTGTGTGTGTGTGTGTTCACTGTTTGATTGTGTGCTCACCTTGGAAGAGCTATGGGCAGAGGTAATCAATTTCCTTGTGGGATACAAGTTAATTTATCATGATAAATCTTATTTAACAAGAACAAGAGCTTCTTGTGCTCATGTAAATTAATTTTAGCTACCAGGAAGTAAAATTTTATCTGGAACCGGAAATTCTTCTGAATCAAATAAATGAAAATTCTAATTTATCAGTACTTAAGTGTGTGACCTATATTCTGTATAGAATAACATTCAGTCTTCTAAAATTGTTATAATTTGATCTAATGACTTAATTCCTGTTCAATTCCACCATTATCAAAAAGGTTGCCGGGGAGGCTGGTGCCCATATCAGACAAGTCTGAGCAAAAGCAGAGTACAGCTTGCCAGGCTACCACATGGCAGAAACACACGAACAGCTATGCAGCTACTCTTGATGAAACTCAGCGATGGTTCTTTTACATGAACACCATAGACAGTGGGAGACATGGCCGGCCTTTGATAACCCAGTTAGCTCCACTGGGGGACAGTGACACCTTGTTGAGAGTGAGACTTGAAACCCCAACCTTGGGGTCAGTGATCAAGCACCTGACCACCAGGCCGTCACTGCCCTGTACCAAAAAAAAAAAAAAAAAAAAAAAAAAAAAAAAAAAGCATTTACAGAAGACAGTAAAGGCTGTTCATTATTGATTTCACAAGTGTCAGAATGATAAAGCCTTGTATTGTTTTATAATACATCCAGATAAAAAAATACTCATACGTTCTAAGTCCTTTGAAACTTTTCAGTTTTTCGTGAGTGTACTCAGATGTGCGACTAATCAAATAATTATAGATATCTGGGTATGTTAAACCAGGTATCCTGTCCGTTGCTTCATCCATGCAGTTAACAAATAAACCATCGGGCAAAACGTATGGGTCATTTGTTAGCCCTGATAACCGTAGTTTTTGAATATACTGTAGTTTATGATCGTTATCATTACCTGGGAGCTCGGAAAGCACTGGGATTGTATTATGGCTGTCGACATTCATATTTATATAATATAATATAATTCATATAATTTATAATCTACCACGCTAAAAACAGGCACCTCCAAAGTAAGTACACATTTGTTTTCATTCCAAGATGGCGGCAGCTACTTGGCGGTCATGTGACTGCAAAACCTCTATAGACACTGGTCTTTCATTTGAAGCTCATGGAGGTAATATTACTCAGATGGCCCTCTTATATCTCAGGAATGTTGCTAAAATAAGAAATAATGTGTCACTGTATGATGCACAAAAACCTGTTCATACATTTGTTACTTCCCAACCTTATTTACACTGCACTGGCTACAACTATATAACTCCCTTATATTCCTTTGGCTTCCCTTGACTACTCTTCTCCAGCACCTTCACTACAATCTCTCATTATTGTTTGGCCTATTAATTGCCCTGATTCTCCTATCAATTATTCACAAATTTCACCCACGGAGTTTGAACCTCTTTCTTCCTTCACTGACATGGTACCATTCATTCCCTTAGACAGAGTGACTGATGTGAAATTTCTAATTAATTTAATAAACTTTTCTTTCATCTCTTTTATCAGTGTGAGAGTTTCTCTCTTTAATCAGTGTGATTATTTCCTTCATCAAGCTAGTTTAAAGCTAAACAGGCTTATTATGAAAATGATATGTGAACACTAGGATTCGTATTAATCACAATTATTCATTAGCTGATCTCTAAAGCATTCTTCCTAAATGACCGTTCTTGTTCAGCAAAGTACTGATTAACCCTTAAACTAATACAAACTTAGACAACTTGTAAGATTTTTTCCAACATCAACTCACTACATCACCCATTAAGCAACTTCAAAATGGAATAAGGTCCAGCCCCTCTCAAGATGGGTGATTCTCAAGCCGCTATGCCTCGAGGTGAATCCGATTATATTGATTAAGAATCTTTCAATCTGATGCACCGGTTCAGACTCCTTCCCCACCAAAGAGGGTGACATTCCATGTCCCAAGAGTCAGTAGTCGAAGATGGGTCCAACAGAAAACATGCCTTTGGATGCCACCCAACTCACAATGCACCCAACCCCAATAGCCCCTCCAATTGGTGGTGGGTCCATGGGAGAGCGGACCCATGTCTTCCATTTGGGCTGGGTCCGGCTGGATTCCATGGGCAGACAGCTGACCACCAAGCACTCGCCTTGAGCTCTTCCTGCAAACCTGGCTCCCGGGGAAGGCCCAGTGGCCCGTGGGAAATCATGTCCTTTAATGTTTCTCCAAAGATATCTTTTGAACAGTACTTCATCTGGACCTGCACATTGGGCTTGTTTGCATTGGGTGACCCTACCAGGGGATTACTACCCTGCCACCCGGCGAACAAAGCTCATTTCAGCCGCTTGTATCCACAATCTTGTTTTGTCGGTCACTACACAAAGCTCGTGACCATAGGTGAGGGCTGGAAAAAAGATCAACTGGTAAATTGAGAGCTTTGCCTTTCGGCTAAGCTCCTTCTTCACCATGACAGGCCAGTACAGGCTCCGTTTAACAGCAGATGTCGATCTCTTGCTCCATCCTTCCCTCACTCGTGAACAAGACCCCAAGATACTGAAACTCCTCCACTTGGGGCAGGACCTCATTCCCGACCCGGAGGGTGCATTCCACCCTTGTCCAAGTGAGAACCATGGCCTTGGACTCGGAGGTACTGATCTTCATCCTGGCTGCTTCGCACTCGACTGTGAATTGCTCCAATGAGAGCTGGAGTTCCCGACTTTATGAAGCCATAAGGACAACATCATCCACAAAAAGCAGAGATGAGATCCGATGGCCACCAAACTAGAGCCCCTCAATGCCTCGACTGCACCTAGAAATTCTGTCCATAAAAATTATGAACAGAATCGGTGACAAAGGACAGCCTTGACGGACTCCAACTCCCACCGGAAACAAATTCGACCTGTTGTTACCAATATGGATCAAACTCTGGCTCAGGTGATACAGCGATTGAATGGCTCATAGCAACGGGTCCGGAATGCCATACTCCCAGAGCACACCCCACAAGATTGTTCGAGGGACATGGTCAAAAGCTTTCTCCAAATCCACAAAACACATGTGGACAAATTGGGCAAACTCCCATGCCCCTTCCAAGATCCTGTGGAGCATATAGAGTTGGTCAAGAGTGCTACGTCCAGGATGAAATCCACATTGTTCCTCTTGAATCTGAGGTTTGACTATCGGTCAGATCCTCCTCTCCAGTACTCCTGCATAGACTTTCCCGAGTAGGCTGAGGAGTATGATTCCTCGATAATTGGAACACACCCTCCGGTCCCCCTTCTTAAAAATTGGGACCACCACCCTGGTTTGCCAAGGTACAGCCCCTGATGACCACGTGATGTTGCAGAGAGGTGTCAACCATGACAGTCCTACAGCATCAAGAGCTCTGAGATATTCTGGGTGGATTTCATCTAACCCCAGAGCTCAACCATCGAGGAGCTTTTTGACAACCTCAGCAGCCTCCACTCCAGTGATGGGCAGACCTCCACCCAAACCTACAGTGTCTTCCTCCTTCATTGAGGGCGTGTTGGTGGGATTGAGGAAGTCCTCAACATATTTCTTCCACCTCCCAATGACATCCCCAGTCGAGATAAGCAGCTCCCTACCTTCACTGTAAACAGTGTTCGTGGAGAACTGCTTCCCCCTCTTGAGGTGTCGGATGGTGGTCCAGAACCTTTTTGAGGCCAACTGATAATTACTCTCCAGGCCCTCACCGAACTCCTCTCACACCCGAAATTTTGCATCTGCGACAGCCTCGGCTGCACCACGTTTGATCTGTCGGTACCTGTCCACTGCCTCTGGAGTCCCACAGGCTAATAAACCCGATAGGCCTCCTTCATCAGGTCATCTTTGTGTAATGTTTAAATTTGTTTGATAATCTGAAAAAGTTAAGTGTGACAAAGGTGCAAAAAAGTTATAATTGGTAAGGGGCAAAAACTTTTGCACAACACTGTAAATATACCATGAAAGGTAGACTGAGGTCAAGAAAAAGACAACAGAGAATAGCTATAAAAGGGGTGCATCTTGTGACCACATAATCAACTATAATCCAATGCAGAAACGTTTGAAGACTTAAGGCCCAGGACACACATCGATGAATAATTACATGAAGCATTGGTACAGTAATTGCTAGGTTATGAACATGCAACCACATTTAATCATTAAGGGTTAAACAATATAACATAATGCTCACTTATATTTTGAAAAATACAGTAGACCCCCGCCCATTTTCAGTTCACTGATCGCATCCCTGCATACTTGCGGATTAGCGGCAGCCCCGGACGTTACTGACATGTAATTGAAATTTAGCCAATGATTGAGGGATCTTGTTTCTCCCTCCTGCTGATCAGTTGCAGTTGATTGCAGAGGACCCTAAGTGATTTATTTACTCATAAATATTATCACAGTAGAAAATTTAAAAAGTTTTTACTTAATCATGATTACATTTTACGGCATTATTACTGTATTAATGAGTAAGGCTGTCTGTAGAATGTGTTTAACAAGCATATTTCGGTGTATGTAATATAATGCATATGGTTTTAAAACCGCATCAATATTTCTCAGATTTTCAGGATCCATGTTTGGGGGGTTCAGAATGTAACGCCAGGAATAACAGGGGCTTACTGTATGCATTTTACTGTTTTCGATTTAAGTATTGTAATGAGTAAGAAAAGTAAGGTACTGACACATGATGATTTGAAATGAGAAAATTGGTTAAAGAATATTCCGTGGGATTAATGGGTTCAGGCCTGGAGAACTCCAGTAAACAAATGAAACCAGGATGAAGGCGCTTATAGCTAAGCGCCTATTTTATAGATCTCCTCGTCTTTTCCTTTCGGCTGTTCCCTTCAGGGGTCGCCACAGCAAATGATCTGCCTCCATCTCACCCTATCCTCTGCATTTTCTACTCTTACTCCAACGACCTTCATGTCCGCCTTCACCACATCCATAAATCTTCTCCTTGGCCTTCCTCTGGGCCTTCTGCCTGGTAGTTCCAACCTCAACATCCTACTACCAATATACACACTATCCTTCCTCTGTACATGTCCAAACCATCTCAATCTAGCCTCTCTGACTTTGTCTCCAAAACATCTAACATGTGCTGTCCCTCTGATGTACTCATTCCTGATCCCATCCATCCTCGTTACTCCCAAAGAGAACCTCAACATTTTCATCTCTGCTACCTCCTGCTCTGACTCCTGTCTTTTCCCCAGGGCCACTGTCTCTAAACCATACAACATCGCTGGCCTCATCACCGTTTTGTACACTTTTCCCTTCATTCTTGCCGATACCATCCTATCACACATCACACCGGACACTTTTCTCCATCCATTCCAACCTGCTTGCACGTGCTCCTTCACCTCTTTTCCACACTCTCCATTGCTCTGGATTGTTGAGCCGAAGTACTTAAAACCCTCCACCTTCTTTATCTCTGCCCCCTGTAATCTCACCGTTCCTCTTGGGTCCTTGTCGTTCACACACATGTATTCTGTCTTACTGAGATGAACCTTCATTCCCCTCCTTTCCAGGGCATACCTCCACCTCTCTAGATTTTCCTCCACTTCCTCCTTTGACACCGCTACCATCACCTTATGCTGTGTCTCCCTGTACTCCTGTTTACTCTCTTCAGTCCTCTCAATGTCCCACTTCTTCTTAGCTAACCTCTTCCTTTAAACACTCCTACACTTCCTCATTCCACCACCAAATTCCCTTATCTACTCTTCTTCCAGATGGCACACCAAGTATTCTCCTACCTGTCTCCCTGATCACATTAGCTGTAGTTGCCCAGTTATCTAGAAGCACTTCTTGACCACCCAAAGCTTGTTTCAACTCTTCCTTGAAGACAACCCGACACTCTTCCTTGTTCAGCTCCCACCACTTTGTCTTCTGCTCTGCCTTTGCCTTCTTCACCTTACTCAACATCAACGTCATCCTGCACACACCATCCTATGCTGTTTGGCAACACTCTCATCCACTACTACTTTGCAGCCACTGACTTCCTTCAATTTACATCGCCTGCACAAGATGTAGTCTACTTGCGTGCTCCTATCTCCGCTTTTATAAGTCACCCTATACCCTTCTGGAAGAAAATATTCACCACAGCCATTTCCATGCTTTATGCAAAATCTACCAACATCTGTCCTTCTGCATTCCTGTTCTGGATATCAAGCCTGCCCATCACTTCCTCATCCCCTCTGTTTCCTGCACCAACATGTCCATTGAAGTCTGCCCCAGTGACCACTCTTTCCCCTCTGGGGGTACTCTGTATCACTTCATCTAACTCAGTCCAGAATCTCTCCTTCTCTTCTAGCTCGCATCCTGCCTGTGGGGCACAAGCACTAACAACATTGAACATCACGCCTTCAATTTCTAACTTGAGACTTATCACTCTGTCTGACACTCTTTTCACTTCTAGAACATACCTGAACAACTCCTCCTTCAAGATGACCCCTACTCCATTTCTCTTCCCATCCACACCATGAAAAAACAGCTTAAACCCTGCTCCTAAGCTTGTAGCCTTGCTACCGTTCCACCTGGTCTCCTGAACAGACAGTATGTCCACCTTACTCCTCTGCATCATGTCTGCCAGCTCTCTACCTTTTCCTGCCATAGTTCCAACATTCAAAGTCCCTACTTTGAGTCCTAGACTCATGCCTTTCCACATCTCTCTCTCCGCCTATGGACACGTCTCCCGCCTTTCCTTCTTCGACGTCTTCGACCAACAGTAGTACAATTTCCACCAGCAGCCTGTTAGTTAACAGCATTGATGGCGGTCATGTTAACTTGGGCCTCAACCAATCTGGTATGACATTCTTTCTTGTGATTCACATATTTCATTTGGCATTTGTTTTTCATCGGATTTCCTTCCTGAAGCAACCCTCTGCATTTATCAGGGCTTGGGACCGGCGTATGGGACAGACACTGGTTTGTGCCCCCCACCCCCAACCCCCTCACATCTGCATTATTTTAGCCACTTGTATATGCAATCTTATTCTATTGGTCATTACCCAACGTTTGGGACCATAGTTGAGGTTTGGAACATAGGTTGACTGGTAAATTAAGATATTTGCCTTGTGGCTCAGCTCAGTATTCACCATTACAGACTGGTACAAACTTGGCTTTACAACAGCGGTGGCAGACATCCATCTGTCGATCTCCCACTCTGTCCTTTCCTCACTTGTGAACGAGACCCCAATGTACTTGAACTCCTCCACTTCGGGATGGACCTCATTCCAGACCCAGAGGGAGCATTCCACCCTCTTCCAGCCAAGAATCATGACCAGGTGACTAGGAGGTACTGATTCTCCTTTCGGGGGCTTCACACTCAGCAGCCAATTGCTCCAATGAGAGCTAGCGGTCCTAGATTGATGAAGCCTAAAGACAACATCATCCTCAAACAGCAGAGATGAGATCTTATGGCAACCAAACCAGAACCCCTCAACACCTGGGCTCGACCTAGAAATTCTGTCCATAAAATAATCAATAGACTCAAAGACAAAAGCTGTTCCTGGTGGACTCCAACCCTTACCAGAAACAAATTTGGCATGTCATTACAAATGTGAACCAAGGCTCCAGTGATATTGAGTCCAAATGGCCAGAAGCAAGAGTTCTGCTACACTATACTCCCAAAGCACACTAGAGGGACATGTTTGAAAGCCTTCTCTAAATCTACAAAACACATGTGGACGGATTCCCATGCCCAGTTCAGGATCCTGTAGAGTATATAGAGTTGGTTAAGAGTGCCGTGGCCAGGACAAAAACTACATTGTTCCTCCTTAATCTGAAGTTCAACCAATGGTCGGACCCTCCTCTCCAGTCCTCATGCATAGACTTTCCTGGGTAGGCTGAGGAATGTGACACCATGACGATTGGAAAACACCCTCTGGTCCCCCTTTTTAAAAAGGGGGACTACCACCCATATTTGCCAGAGTTCTGTTGGACTGATCTTTGACTACTGACCCTGACTCTTGGGACATGGAAGGTCAACTCTCTGGTGAGATATAGTTGGACTCACCTCAATGTATAACTTGAGCTCTGGGACCACCCATCTCGAGTCAGGCTGGGCCTTATTCAATTTTGGAGTTCCTCATAGGGAAAGGCAGTGAACCAGTGTGGGCATGCTTGTTGCTCCCCATATCAGTGTGCACATGATGGGTTTTTTTTCCGTTTGATGAAAGGATAGCTTTTCTCTGCCTTTGGGTGGGGAGACCTGACTGTTGTTTGTGCTTATGCATCAAATGACAGTTCAGAATACCCACCCTTTTTGGAGTCTTTGGGGGGTTGAACCCCCCACCAGGACTCCATTGTCCTGGGAGATTTCAAAATCCCATGCAGGTAATGTCAGTGTGATCTGCAAGGGTGTGATCAATAGATACAGCCTCTCTGACCTGAACCCAACTGGTGTTTCATTGTTGGACTTGTGTGCTCATTGTGGTTTGTCTATGAAGAACACCATGTTCGAACGTAAGGTTGTCCACAAGTGCACTCAGCATCAGTACACCCTAGGCCACAGTTTGATGATTGACTTTGTAATCATGTCACTGGACTTACGGTCACATGTTCTGGACACTAGGGTGAGGAGAGGAGCTGAGCACCAGCTGATGGTGAGCTAGCTCTGATGACGAGGAAGACTGTCCTCCAGACCTGGCATGCCAAAACATGTAGTGAGGGACTCCTGGGACTGTTTCATGGAATCTCCTGTCAGAGAGGCCTTTAACTCCCACCTCCAGCAGAGCTAAAACCACATTCCAATGGAGGTGGGTGTCATGGGATTTGAATTTGCCATGATTCACACTTCCATTATTGTGGCGGCAGCCCACAACTGTAGTTATGAATGTCATCAGTGCCTGCTGTGGCAGTAACCCCTGAAACTGGTTGTGGACACTTGCGGTGGGAGTGCTGAAAAAGAAAACCTATTGGGTCTTTATTGTCCTGTCTGACAGGTCCCAGTTTGTAACGTTTTGGTTTCACCCAAATGAAGATGGGTTTCCATTTTGGGACTGGTTCCTCTCAAGGTTTCTTTCTAGCATCAGCTAAGAGAGGTTTTTTGTTTTTTTTTCCATCGTCACCGTGACTTATTTGTGATGTGTAGGGTTTGTAAAAAATGTTTATACTCCTAGTTTTACTGTGAAAAGCTGCATTGCAACAATGTCAATTGTAAAAAGTGCTATACAAATAAAACTGAATAAATCTGAAATGAACCTCCAGCAGAGCAACCACATCCCAAAGCAGGTGGGTGACATGGAAGCAAAATGGGCTGTGTTTCGTGCCTCCATTATTGAGGAGGCAGCCCATAACTGTGGTCAGAAGGCCATTGGTGCCTGCCGTGGTGGTAATCCCCAAACCCTATGGTGGACACCTATGGTGAAGGGAATTACCACCACGGCAGGCACCAATGGCCATGAAGGGGCCCATCCAGCTGAAAAAGGATGCCTATCGGGCCTTATTGGCCTACAGGGCTCCTGAGGCAGCAGACAGGATCTTATCTTGACTGCAACACTCTCGACCAGCTCTCTCTCAATTTATAGGATCCTGAAGGGGGCATTTTGTCCAATCTGTCCATGTAAATTTTGTGGATTTAGAGAATGCTGTCGACTGTGTCTCTCAAACTATCTTGCAAGGTGTGCTTTGGGAAAACGGTGTACCAAACCAGTTGCTATGGGCCATTAGGTTTTAGTATCATCAGTGCAAGTGTGTGGTCTGCATTGGTGACAACAGGTTGAATTTGTTTCCGAGGGTGGGGGACCTCCAGGGCTGTCCTATGTCACCAATTCTGTTCATCTTTTTTATGGACAGAATTTCGAGGCACAGCTGAGATGTTTTATATACTAATACAGTCTTGGCAGTTGTGGTCTGGTGAGAAGCTGCTGGATATATATCATCATCATCAGTTCATTTTCTGTAACCGCTTAATCCTAATTTGGGTCACGGGGAGGCTGGCGCCCATCCCAGCCAACTTCGGGCGAGGGCAGAGTACACCCTGGACAGCTCGCCAGGCCATCGCAGGGCGGAAACACACTGACGGCTTTGCAGCCTACTCTTTACGAAAGCCAGAAATGGTTCTTTTACATGCCTCACACCATAGACAGTGGGAGACGTGGCCAGCCTTTGATAACCCAGATAGCTGCACTGGGGGCAGTACAACCTTGTGGAGAGTGGGACTCGAACCCCCAACCTTTGGATCAGCAATCCAGCGCCCTATACCACGAGACCACCACTGCCCATTGCTGGATATATATATATATATATATATATATATATATATATATATATATATATATATATATATATATATATATATATATATATATATAAATAAAAGGACAGGGCAAAGACTTTCTATTGAAACTCCATTTATCACTACAGATTTGTTTTGAGGGGTGGTGAAATCATCCTCTCTCTTCAGGTGAATATAGAATAGTTATAATAATTATTCTATAATCACCTGAAGAGAGAGGATGGTTTCACCACCCCTCGAAACAGATCTGTAGTGATAAATGGAGTTTCAATAGAAAGTCTTTGTCCTGTCCTTTTATTTTTATTTTATTATTTGCTCTACCAAAAAGTATTGAGCACTCTCCTACAGAAGGATCTACTCAGAAAATCATATATATATATATATATATATATATATATATATATATATATATATATATATATATATATATATACTGTAACATCACGTTGCCATGGTTTGTGAGCCTCTGTAACCAGGAACCAGGGAGCTATGTCAGCAGGAGTTTACACTCCTGGCAGGTTTAACCAAGCCGGGCTGTCTCTGGGGAGGGTTCAGACAAAGAATGTCTCCTGGTCCTCCAAGTTGGGGGTTGGGCATTGGACTGACAATTCAATCTAGTAAAACAAACAATTGTCACAGAAACCAAAACCGAAGACAACCTTCATGCTGGAAGAAGGAGAGACATTCAGACAACTGAAGCTATGATGGATGACTGCCAAATCCAACAGGAAGCTGCCACCGAGAGGACAGATATCCTTCAACCAAAAACAAGGATAATAGTTGGCTTCTGGGATGTGTGGACACTCTAACAAACGGGAAAACTTGCTCAAGTCACCAAGGAAATGGACAGCTATAACATCCAGCTACTGGGTGTGAGTGAATCCAGATGGACAGGAAGCGGTTCAAGACAGCTGGCTACAGGACACCATATTCTCTACTCAGGCAGACAAGACAACCACCACAGTAGAAGAGTAGCCATCATCACCTCAAAAGATGTACAGAAGAGCCTGCTTGAATGGAATCCAGTCAATGAAAGAATCATCTAGGCAAGATTCAAATCATCTTATACAACGTTAACAACAGTTGTCTGCTATGCTTTGATAGACGACAAGGATGAGGAAGAGAAGGAGGTCTTCTATGATAAGTAATAAAACATAAAGAAGTCGACAAAACACCTGTCCATGACATGCTGATCATCATGGGAGACTTTAATGCAAAAGTAGGTACAGACAACAGAGAGAAAGAAAGCATCATGGATAGACAAGGAACAGGGACCCCAAACAACAACGGTGACAGACTAACAGCATTCTGCCAAGAAAACAACATAGTGATTGGAGGAACTCTTTTTTCACACAAATAAATTCACAAAACAATTTGGACCTCCCCTGATGGTCATACAGAAAATCAAATTGATCACATCATCATCAACAGAAGGTGGAGAAGTAGTCTACAGGATGTAGTAGCAAGACGTGGAGCAGATGTTGGAAGTGACCATTCACTAGTATTGGGAAAAATCCGACTGAAGCTAAGACAAGCCAAGGAAAAGTCACAAAGATCCCCACAAGTCAACATTGAAAGGTTGAAAGACCAAACCATAAAACAACAATTCCAAGTAAAGGTGAAGAACAGGTTTGCTGTGCTACAGGAGCAAGACAACATTGGACTTGAACAATTCAACTCAGTGCTACTGGAAACGGGAAAAGAAATACTTGGACCAAAAAGAAAAATGAAAGAGCAATGGATAAAGGAAAAAACCTGGAAGTGATAGAAGAGCAGAAAGATCAAAAGAAGAAAATCCTCAACACCAAGTCAGAAAGGCTGATAGACAAACTCAAAGAAGGTTACAAGGCATTAGACAAATAAGTCAAGAAAAGAGCAAGATCAGACAAGTAGACATACTTTGAACAGCTAGCAGAAGAAGCAGAAACAGCAGCTGCCACTCAAGATATGAAAAACCTCTAGAGGTTACATAAAACCCTCTCAGGCAAAAAATCAAGCCATCTCCTCTCCTATCAGGAGCAAACTGGGAAAAACAGTAACTAAAGAAGAGGATATCTTGAACTGCTGGAAAGAGCACCTTGAAGAAGGTGCTGAACAGAGAAGATCCGGAAGTAGAAGTGCACATTCCACATGCAGAAAATGTCCTTGACATCAACACAATCCACCAACAGTCAGTAAAGTCACATGAGCTATCAAGAAGCTGAAAAATGGGATATGACTTGGTATGGTCCAGATAAATGCAGACATACTCAAAGCAGAAGTAGGCTTGACACCAACACTGCTAACCAACATCCTTCAGAACATATGGATATCAGAAGAACAGCCAGATACTTGGAAGACAGGGCTAATAGTCAAGCTCCCAAAGAAAGGCGAGCTCAGCAATTGTGATAACTGGCGAGGGATCATGTTGCTCTCAACCACAAGCAAAGTCCTAAGTCGGGTGATCCTGAACAGACTAACGGAAGTATTGAATCCCATGCTAAGACAAGAACAAGCCGGCTTTAGGAAAGGAAGGTCATGTGCAGATCAAATATTCACTCTGCGACAGATTGTTGAACAAAGCAACAAATGGAATACCACAGTATATGCCAACTTCATAAACTTCTCCAAGGCATTTGACAGTGTCAATATAACAGCTTTGTGGAGAATCCTTGGACACTATGGCATGCCTGACAAGATAATCTCTATTATAAAAATGCTATATAACACCTTCAGTGCAGTTATCTGTGGATCCAGTCTAAGCGAAGAGTTACAAATGAAGACAGGTGTACGACAAGGCTGCCTCCTATTTCCACTTCTATTCACACTCTGCATTTACTGGCTGATGAAGGAAACCACCAATAATGCTAACAGAGGAATCAGCTGGACTTTCAATACAAGCCTTGAAGACCTGGACTTTGCTGATGACATAGCCTTACTGTCCTATCGCTTCAACGACATCAAAGACAAAACCAACATCCTCGCCACAACAGGGTCAAATAGGCCTTAAAGTCAATGCCAGCAAGACCAAGGTGATGAAGATCAATGGGAAGGCTACAGAAGCACTCCACTTTGAAGAAGCGGTCATTGAAGAAGTGCAAGAGTTTACATACCTCGGAAGCAAGATCACCATAGACGGAAATTCTGAAGCCGACATACAAACCCGGATCGGCAAAGCCAGATACATTCACAAGTCTTAAAAACATCTGGAAATCACACAGAATCAGCATCATCACCAAGCTGTGAATCTTCAAGAGCAATGTCCTAGGAGTACTGTTGTATGGCACAGAATCATGGAAAATCACTCAGAGAATCATCAACAAGCTCGATGTTTTCCAGACCAGGTGCCTTCGTAGAATACTGGAAAAATACTGGCCAAACAAAATCATGAATGAGGAGCTTTACAGGCAGACAAACACAACCCCATTATCCTGACAAATCAGGAAGAAAAAGTGGCGCGAAATTGATCACATGCTATGGATGCAACTGGATGCATTTCCAAGGACTGCATTGAGATAGACTCCACAAGGAAAGAGGAACAGAGGAAGACCGAAAGAAACATGGAGAAGATCAGTGGAGAAAGAGATAAAGGCAAAGAAATGGACATGGGGACAGATCCAGTATTGGGCACAGGACTGGCAGAAGTGGAGATCTCTGGTAGAGGCCTTATGTGCGATATAGAATGAAGAGGATTATGTTTGTATGTATAAAAAACTATTGACACATGTAGATAATATGATAAAAGCCCTATGATAAATAAAAAAAATAATTACAGAATCTACTGTCAAATTGAAATGTTTAGAAAAATGTAACCTTGAACTCAAATTAATTTTAAGGGAAGGAAAAAATCTCTAAGTAGTAATTATTTTTCATAACATCACCTGTTCCACAATACCCCTCATTATTCCTCTGAAATAAATTTAATTGAAGATTTTATGTCATTTATACAGTAGTTTACAAAGTTTATGGGAGGATCAAGGAACTGAAAAATGCAGCCATGAGGTGGGGGGGGCACTAACCAGTGTCTCGGCACCTCATGCCAGTCCCAAGCCCGGAGAAATGCAGAGGGTTGTGTCAGGAAGGGCATCCGACGTAAAACCAATGCCAAACTTTTATGATGCAAATCAGAAGTATTACCCCCATACCGGATTGGTCGAGGCCCGGGTTAACAACGACCACCATCAGTGCTGTCAATCAACAGGGTGCTGATGGAAATTGGACTACTGTTGGTCGAAGACGTCGAACAAGGAGAGGTGGGAGGCGTGTCCGTAGGCAGAGAGATAAGAGGAAAGGCATGAGTGTCGGACTGAGAGTGGGGACTTTGAATGTTGGAACTATGCGAAGAAAAGGTAGAGAGCTGGCTGACAGGAATGTTTGTCAGGAATGTTCTAAAAGTGAAAAGAGTGTCAAAGTGATGAGTCTCAAGTTAGAAATTGAAGGTTTAATGCTCAATGTTGTTAGTGCTTATGCCCCACAGGCAGGATGTGAGCTAGAAGAGAAGGAGAGATTCTGGAGTGACTTAGATGAAGTGATGCAGAGTACCCCCAGAGATGAAAGAGTGGTCATTGGTGCAGACTTCAATGGACATGTTGGTGCAGACAACAGAGGGGACGAGGAAGTGATGGGCAGGTTTGGTATCCAGGACAGGAACGCAGAAGGACAGATGTTGATAGATTTTGCAAAAAGGATGGAAATGGCTGTGGTGAATACTTTCTTCCAGAAGAAACAGGAGCATAGGGTGACTTATAAAAGTGGAGGTAGGAGCACACAGGTAGACTACATCTTGTGTAGGCGATGTAATTTGAAGGAAGTCAGTGACTGCAAAGTAGTAGTGGGTGAGAGTGTTGCCAAACAGCATAGGATGGTGGTATGCAGGATGACGCTGATGGTGAGGAAGGTGAAGAAGGCAAAGGCAGAGCAGAAGACAAAGTGGTGGAAGTTGAAAAAGGAAGAGTGTCGTGTTGTCTTCAAAGAGGAGTTGAAACAGGCTTTGGGTGGCCAGGAAGTGCTTCCAAATGACTGGACAACCACAGCAAATGTGATCAGGGACACAGGTCGGAGAGTACTTGGTGTGTCCTCTGGAAGGAAAGTAGATAAGGAGACTTGGTGGTGGAATGAGGAAGTGCAGGAGTGGGTACAATGGAAGAGGCTAGCTAAGAAAAAGTGGGACATAGAGAGGACCGAAGAGAGTAAACAGGAGTACAGGGAGACACAGTGTAAGGTGAAAGTAGCAGTGGCTAAGGCCAAACAGAGGGCGTATGATGACTTGTATGATAGGCTGGACAATAAAGAGGGAAAAATTATCTATACAGGTTGGCACAGCAGAGAAATAGAGATGGGAAGGACGTGCAGCAAGTTAGATTGATAAAGGACAGAGAGGGAAATGTATTGACTGATGAATGAGGAAAATGAGAGAGAAAAAAGAGTAGAAGAGGTGACCATTGAGGAGCAGGATGTAGCAAAGATCAGTAAGGGTGAAGTGAGAAGGGCATTGAAGAGGATGAAGAAGGGAAAGGCAGTTGGTCCTGATGACATACCTGTGGAGGTATGGAAGTGTCTAGGAGAGGTAGCAGTAGATTTTCTGACAAGAACATTCAACAAGGTCCTCGAGAGTGAGCAGATGCCGGAGGAGTGGAGGAGAAGTGTGCTGGTGCCCATTTTTAAGAACAAGGGAGACATGCAGAGTTGCGGCGACTACAGAGGGATAAAGTTGATGAGCCATACGATGAAGTTATGGGAAAGAATAGTGGAAGCTAGACTAAGGGCAAAGGTCAGCATTTGTGAACAACAGTTTGGTCTCATGCCAAGAAAGAGCACCACAGATGCAATGTTTGCTTTCAGGATGTTAATAGAGAAGTACAGAGAAGGTCAGAGGGAGCTACATTGTGCCTTTGTGGATCTGGAAAAAGCATATGACAGTGTGCCAAGAGAAGAACTATGGTATTGCATGAGGAAGTCTGGAGTGGCAGAGAAGTATGTTAGAGTGGTGCAGGACATGTATGAGAGATGTAAGACAGTGGTGAGGTGTGCTGTCGGTGTGACAGAAGAGTTCAAGGTGGAGGTGGGACTGCATCAAGGGTCAGCTCTGAGCCCCTTCTTGTTTGCTATGGTGATGGACAGGCTGACAGACGAGGTGAGACAAGAATCTCCATGGACTATGATGTTTGCAGATGACATTGTGATCTGTAGTGAGAGCAGAGAACAAGTGCAGGAAAATCTAGAGAGGTGGAGGTATGCCCTGAAAAGGAGAGGAATTAAGGTTCGCCTCAGAAAATCAGAATACATGTGTGTGAATGAGAAGGACCCAGGAGGAACGGTAATGTTACAAGGAGCAGAGATAACGAAGGTGGAGGATTTTAAGTACTTCGGCTCAACAATCCAGAGCAATGGAGAGTGTGGAATAGAGGTGAAGAAGCTGAAAGGAAAAGAAGAAGATATATATATATATATCAAAAAATTAGCATATTTCATCCGACAAATACAAAAAGTACGTTTAATACAAACACGTCAACCTTCAAATAATGATGTTCAGTTATGCACTCAATAGGGGACAGTGGGGGGGCAGTGGTGGTGGTGTGTGTGTGTGTGTGTGTGTGTGTGTGGGGGGGGGGGGTTACAAACCAGTGTCTCTCCCTCACGCCGGTCCCAAGCCCGGATAAATGCAGAGGGTTGCGTCAGGAAGGGCATCCAACGTAAAACAAATACCAAAAAAAAATGCGAATCACAACAAAGAATGTCATACCGGATCGGTCAAGGCCCGGGTTAACAACGACCGCCATCAGTGCTGTTAACCAACAGGGTGCTGGTGGAAATTGGACTACTGTTGGTCGAAGACGTTGAAGAAGAGGCGGCAGGCGTGTCCGTAGGCAGAGAGAGAAGAGGAAAGGCAGGAGTCTAGGACTCAAAGTAAGGACTTTAAATGTTGGAACTATGGCAGGAAAAGGTAGAGCTTGCTGACATGATGCAGAGGAGGAAGGTGGACAGACTGTGTGTTCAGGAGACCAGGTGAAAAGGTAACAAGGCGAGAAGCTTAGGAGCAGGGTTTAAGCTGTTTTTTCATGGTGTGGATGGGAAGAGAAATGGAGTAGGAGTCATCGTGAAGGAGGAGTTGGTCGTGAATGTTCTAGAAGTTAAAAGAGTGTCAGACAGAGTGATGAGTCTCAAGTTAGAAATTGATGGCGTGATGTTCAATGTTGTTAGTGCTTATGCCCCCCAGGCAGGATGTGAACTAGAAGAGAAGGAGAGATTCTGGATTGAGTGAGATGAAGTGATGCAGAGTCCCCCTAGAGGTGAAAGAGTGGTCACTGGGGCAAACTTCAATGGACATGTTGTGCAGGAAACGGAGGGGACGAGGACGTGATCGGCAGGTTTGGCAACCAGGACAGGAACGCAGAAGGACAGATGTTGGTAGATTTTGCAAAAAGGATGGAAATGGCTGTGGTAAATACTTTCTTCCAGAAGAGACAGGAGCATAGGGTGACTTATAAAAGCGGAGATAGGAGCACACAAGTAGACTACATCTTGTGCAGGTGATGTAATATGAAGGAAGTCAGTGACTGCAAAGTAGTAGCGGGTGAGAGTGTTGCCAAACAGCATAGGATGGTGGTGTGCAGGTTGACGCTGATGGTGAGGAAGGTGAAGAAGGCAAAGGCAGAGCAGAAGACAAAGTGGGTGAAGCTGAAAAAGGAAGTGTCGTGTTCTCTTCAAGGAGGAGTTGAAACAGGCTTTGGGTAGTCAGGAAGTTCTTCAAGATGACTGTACAACTACAGCTAATGTGATCAGGGAGACATGTAGGAGAGTTCTTGGTGTGTCCTCTGGAGGGACAGTAGAGAAGGAGCCTTGGTGGTGGAATGAGGAAGTGCAGGAGTGTGTACAAAAGAAAAGGTTAGCTAAGAAGAAGTGGGACATTGAGAGGACCAAAAAGAGTAAAGAGGAGTCCAGGATGACACAGCGTAAGGCAAAGGTAGTGGTGTCAAAAGCCAAACAAAGCACGGATGATGACTTGTATGCTTGGTTGGAAAGTAAAGAGGGAGAAAATTATTTATACAGGTTGGCACATCAGAGAAATAGAGATGGGAAGGACGTGCAGCAAGTTAAAGTGATTAAGGGCGGAGAGGGAACTGTATTGACTGATGACAGAAGTGTGCTGGGAAGATGGAAAGAGTATTTTGAAGAGCTGATGGATGAGGAAAATGAGAGAGAAAAAAAGAGTAGAAGAGGTGACTGTAAAGGACCAGGAAGTAGCAAAGATTAGTAAGGGTGATGTGAGAAGGGCATTGAAGAGGATGAAGAATGTAAAGGCAGTTGGTCCTGATGACATACCGGTGGAGGTATGGAAGTGTCTAGGAGAGGTAGCAGTAGATTTCCTGACAAGAACATTCAACAAGGTCTTAGAGAGTGAGAAGATGCCAGAGGAATGGAGAAGAAGTGTGCTTGTGCCCATTTTTAAGAACAAGGGAGATGTGCAGAGTTGTGGTAACGAAAGAAGGATAAAGTTGATGAGCCATACGATGAAGTTAGGGGAAAGAATAGTACAAGTTAGATGAAGGGCAGAGGTCAGCATTTGTGAACAACAGTTTGGTTTCATGCCAAGAAAGAGCACCACAAATGCAGTGTTTGCCTTGAGGATGTTAGTAGAGAAGTCCAGAGAAGATCAGACGGATCTGCATTGTAGCTTTGTGGATTTGGACAAAGCATATGACAGGGTGCCGAGAGAGGAACTGTGTTTTTGCAAGAGGAAGTCTGGAGTGGCAGAGAAGTATGTTAGAGTGTTGCAGGACATGTATAAAAGATCTAAGACAGTGGTGAGGTGTGCTGTCGGTGTGACAGAAGAGTTCAAGGTGGAGGTAGGACTGCATCAAGGGTCTTTCCTTCTTGTTTGCTATGGTGATGGAGAGGCTGACAGATGAGGTTAGACAAGATTCCCCATGGACAATCATGTTTGCAGATGACATTGTGATCTGCAGCGAGAGCGGAGAACAAGGGCAGGAAAATCTAGAGAGGTGGAGGTATGTCCTGGAAAGGAAGGGGGTGAAGGTGAGCCTCAGTAAGAAAGAATACATGTGTATGAATGACAAGGTCCCAGAAGGAATGGTGAGGTTACAGGGGGCAGAGATAAGGAAGGTGGAGGATTTTCAGTACTTCGGCTCAACAATCCAGAGCAGTAGCGGGTGTGGAAAAGAGGTGAAGAAGTGTGTGCAGGCAGGTTGGATGGTTGGAGAAAAGTGTCCGGTGTGATATGTGATCGGAGGGTATTGGCACGAATGAAGGGAAAAGTGTAAAAGACGGTGATGAGGCCAGTGATGTTGTATGGGTTAGAAACAGTGGCCCTGGGGAAAAGACAGGAGGCAGAGCTGGAGGTAGCAGAGATGAAAATGTTGAGGTTCTCTTTGGGAGTAACAAGGATGGATAGGATCAGGAATGAGCACATCAGAGGGACAGCACATGTAAGACATTTTGGAGACAAAGTCAGAGAGGCTAGATTGAGATGGTTTGGACATGTACAGAGGAGGGATAGTGAGTATTTTGGGAGTAGGATGCTGAGATTGATACTACCAGGCAGAAGGCCTAGAGGAAGATCAAAGAGACGATTCATGGATGTGGTGAAGGAGGACCTGAAGGTAAATGGTGTAAGAGAAGAAGATGCAAAGGATAGGGTGAGATGGAGGCAGATGATTCGCTGCGGCGATCCCTGAAGGGAAAAGCTGAAAAGAAAAGAAGAAGAGACTTGGTCGGGAATCCTTTTGCAGAAATGACTGCTTCAATGCGGCGTGGCATGGAGGCAATCAGTCTATGGCACTGCTGAGGTGTTATGGAGGCCCAGGATACTTTGATATTGACCTAAAGCTCATCCACAGGCTTGGGTCTGGTGTCCTCAACTTTCTCTTCACAATATCCCACAAATTCTCTCTGGGGTTCAGGTCAGGAGAGTTGGCAGGCCAATTGAGCTCAGTAATACCATGGTCAGTAAACCCTTTACCAGTGGTTTTGGCACTGTGAGCAGGTGCCAGGTCGTGCTGAAAAATAAAATCTTCATCTCCATTAAGCTTTTCAGCAGATGGAAGCATGAAGTGCTTCAAAATCTCCTGATAGCTAGCTGCATTGACCCTGCCCTTGATAAAACACAGTGGACCAACACCAGCAGCTGACATGGCACCCCAGACCATCACTGACTGTGGGTACTTGACACTGGACTTCAGGTATTTTGGCATTTCCTTCTCCCCAGTCTTCCTCCAGACTCTGGCACCTTGATTTACGAATGACAGGCAAAATTTGCTTTCATCCAAAAAAAGTACTTTGGACCACTGTGCAAAAGTCCAGTGCTGCTTCACTGTCGTCTCCTGTTGGATATTGATGAATAAATTCATGTCATTCAGTCATCTTGTGCTGCCCTCTCTGGGTCATATTGTTTGTCAGTTTTGGTTCCACCTTTGGCTTTTTCAATAAATGTTCTCAGTTTGGATCCTCATGAAGGAAAACTGTTTCTCTGTTTTCTCTGCCCATGTTTTGGAATTTAAGTAGTTTCCTGAACATTTTGGTGCCGAAAACTGGGGGAATCTGAGAGTTTATTTAGCAGAGAAACAAGTTGCAGTATTTTGAGGACTGAAAACCCAGGCAGTTATTGGCGTGTTGAGTGCGAGTGCGTGTTGAGTGTTCAGTGCACGTGGATGGGAAAGCACACATGGCGAGGGAGTCAGCCCTGCCTTTTGTTCACTGTTGTGGGCTATGACTTCTGTGGGGTTGTCTACAGGTGACAGTACAGTGAAACGGGTCCCTGGACTCAAAGTGAAGCTGCAGCGGAGGCGGTGAGTGGCGCACGTGGACAGGAGCGGCACCCAGCGCTGGCCTACGTGACTTGCGGTATAAACAACATGGCAGCGCCCAGAACGCGTGGAAGGAGAGCGTACATCACAGCTGTGAGTGGCGGTGGTGAGTGGCAGATGTGACTGGGAGTACAGGTGTGCTACAATAACTGGACAGGGCATGTTTGCTTTGTGTCAGGGAACCAGCCCTGCCCTTTGTTAGCTGTTGTGGACTGTGTGAGGAGCTGAGAGTGGCTGCACGGAGCTGCACGGAGCTTCTCATACCTTCACATACCAGGAGAAAAACAAAGTGCAGTGCACCAACTTCCTCTGAAGGTGACGTTGTCTTGAAATTGTGTTGTGTGCATTGACCTGGAGCATTACTCAGACTGTATTCTGTTGGATTGTGTTGTATAAAAACAAAATAATGTCTGACAGTGAGCTGGATAAGGCAGAGAAAGGCAGGGTGGCTGCCAAGGCATGGGTGAATCGGTCTGTCAAGAATATGGCTGGACCAATATGATTTGGAGCTGGCCATGGACCCTCTGACCAAGAGGCTAGAGGCATTCAAGGATGCGCAGAGTAAAGTTGAATCACTTCTTCCACTGGACAAAATTGAGGAAGATGTGAATAATACTGGCCTTTTTTTGGATGGAATTGACAAGGTTAGGATGAGGGCATCCAAGCACCTTGCCTCACTGATCAAGGAGACACATGCGTTTGAAGATGACAGATCATCAAATTCTGGATCTTCGTCGTCTGCGAATGTGCATCTTCCCAAGCTTGAGCTGCCCACATTTAGTGGGAATTTGGAGGCCTGGCAGCCTTTCTGGGACCAATTATAGGCTTTGGTGGGTGATACTGACATTCTCTAAATTTCCTTATCTTTTATCTTCTCTGCAAGGGCAGGCTAAGGGAGTAGTAGATGGATTAGCCACTACTTCCCACAATTATGCAGAGGCTGGAGAAATGCTACAAGATCATTACGGGAGGAAAGAGAGAATTGTGTTTACCCACATACAAAGCTTGCTAGAGTTGTCGCCTCCCTTACACTGTAGCATTGTGGAGCTGTGGAAGCTACAGGACAGACTGTTGAAACATGTCCGCAGTTTGGAAGTGCTCGGTGTTCATGGTGAAGGGTACGGTGTGTTCCTTACCCCTCTCATTCTATCTAAGCTTCCCACAGAGCTCAGAATGGAATGGGCAAGGGATGGAGAAGATCACGAGAGTGACCGAGACTTTCTTTTGGAATTCCTAAAGAAGGAGATTGAACGTAGAGAGCGATCAGATGTGTTTCAGAAGCAGCATGCCAAGAATACAGAACTTAAGTCACAGAATCGGTCTACGAGAACTGCTGCTTCTCTGCAATCAAGTTCCGTGTCAATTTGCTGTGCATTTTTCAACAAGACTCATAAAACTGAAAGGTGTTTTGGTTTAACAAAGGTTTCCTTGGTTGAAAGAAAGACAAAAATAATTGGGGCCAAATTGTGTTTCAGGTGTTTGAGCAAAAATCACATGGCTAATGTCTGTGAGGACAAGTGTACAAAGTGCCAAGGGGCACATCACAGGTTGATTTGTTTTGAGAAGTTAGCACTTGTATTGAAAATCCTGTACCCACTGTAACAGAAAAGAAATCTGATAAAGTAAGTCTAGCAGGTGTTGTCACTGTGTCAAACACTAGTCCTGATTTGAGAAGTCCTCAGGTGTTGTTACAAATGGCAAAGGTAAAGTCAATGGTGTTGAGGTCAATGTGTTATTTGACCACGGGTCAGATCGCTCATACATGAGCAAGGAGTTTGTACAAAGGGCTGATCCAAAGTACATGGGAACCCACAGTATGTCATATGTGCCCTTTGGGAGTAAGGGTGCAAATCAGAGTAGACCTCGGTCTGTGTACAAGTTATCATTAAAGGGGTCTGAGGGGGTCCTGGTTGACCTTGTGGCCATGGAGGTGCCAATTGTATGTGCCCCTATCTACCGCCCAACCCTACCTGCTGATGTAAACAGAATTTTACAAGGAATGAATTTGGCTAGTGGGTATGTTGGTGGTGAAACCAAGATTGATATCTTAATTGGATTAGATGCCTATTGGCAGTTCATTAAACCTGAGGTACAGCAAGTGCAGGATTTGATGTTGCAAAAATCCATATTTGGATGGATTGTTTCAGGGGTAATTCAAAATACAATGTCCTGTGTGTCAAATGTGAATGTATCCAATGTCCAATTTGGATTGCTGTGTTTAACTGATGTATCTCATGAATTATTGAAACAATTTTGGGACTTAGATTGTCTTGGGATTGGACAGAATGTTGAAGAAAATGCACAAATGGTCCAGTTTGAAAAGGATGTTAAATTTAAAGAAGGCAGATATGAGGTGGCTTTTCCCTGGAAGGAGGGAAGGGAGAGGGAGAGGGCAAGGGAGAGGCTGTTGAATAATTTGAATGGGGCTAAATTAAGGTTGAAGGATTTGGATCGCAAATTGGGTGTGACCCGGTCCTAAAACAATGCTACAAAATGGCTATAAGGGAGATGGAATTAGGTGGTGTTGTAGAAGAGGTCCCAGATACAGAAATTGAGAGCACACACCCTGTTTTCTATGTGGCTCACAGGCCGGTGGTCAGAGTCTAGTACAAGTACAAAGGTACATCCTGTATTTGATGCCTCAGCGCGGGGGCCCAATGGGGTATCTTTAAATGGTTGTTTAGAGGCAGGACCTTCCCTCATCCCTTGTTTGGCTACTATCTTGTTTCACTTTAGATGTTTGAAGGTAGCGCTAGTGGCAGACATCACACAGGCATTCCTCGAGATAAATGTTAGAAAGGAGGATCAAGACATGCATCGTTTTCTGTGGCAACAAGGTGACAAACTGCAAATCATGAAGTTAATTTGTGTTCCCTTTGGCAATACAAGTAGCCCTTTTCTGTTGAATGCTACCATCAGGTACGATTTGTCGACCTTCCCCCAACTAGATTTGTGGAAGAATTACAGATGAACTTCGATGTGGATGACTGGCTATCCGGAGCTGATAGGGACAGGGAGGCATGTGACATGATGACTGAGGCTTCCAATGTTATGAGCCAAGTGAATATGACGCTGGCCAAGTGGAACTCAAATAGTCCCATGTTGTACAAGGAGTCTGAGGCCAAGAATTTAGACTCAGATTCTGTCAAGGTATTAGGCCTGAAATGGAATGTATCAGATATATGTATGGATTGTTTTTTTCTTTGATGGTGTGCCCTTTCCTAAGGGATTGATCATCACCAAACGTGTTGTGCTTAGTGTAATTGCAAGGTTGTTCGAGCCATTGGGTTTCCTGAATCCCGATGTGATGGTGGCTAAGTGTGTTTTCCAAGACTTGTGGAAATTAAGACTTGAGTGGGATGATAGAGTACCTGATGAGTTGGAGAGGAAAGTCTGCATCTGGTTAGAAGGTTTGGAGCAGATACGTTCATGGAAGATTTGTCTTTGGAGGAGATGACAGTTGACAAGATCAAACTTCTGCTTTGTTTGCAGCAAGAGGAATTCCCAGAGGAGTTTAGGGCTTTTAGGTTAGGCCATCCACTTCCTCGAAATTCTCCCATTGTTAAATTGACACCATTCATATGCTCAGATGGGTTGCTTCCAGTACAAGGCTGGGTCCAGTTCTCAGAATTGGCATATGAAGAAAAACATCCAGTCATTCTCCACAAGGGTCATTTGTCATTGTTGGTGGTAAGGTTTTTCCACTATCTGTTGAAGCATGCTGGTGTGGCTATAATGCACATAAAATACAATGATTACTTGCATACGGAGTACTTACTGGATTGTCCAGTTGCGGCGTTTGGCTAAGTCAGTTAAGGCAAGGTGTGTGGCTTGTCAGAGGCAAGATGTTAAGTGGGTACTCAATCAATGGCTCCATTACCTGCTGCTCATATTTGCAGAGCGTCCCCCTTAGCTGTTATGGGTATGGATCATGCGGGGCCAATGTGCGGTGATCAGAGCGGTTCATTTGGAGTTGGTTACCTTTATGTCAGTGGCTGATTGCATTTTGGCATTGTGTAGATTTGTGGCTAGGAGAGGGTGGCCTTCCATTGTGTATTCCGTTAATGTCAAGTCCTTTATTGGCACTGGAGATCATCTGCAAAAGCAGTTAGGATCAGCATCCCCTGAGTGGCATTTCAGTGTTCCCAGAGCGCCTTGGTGGGGAGGCTGGTGGGAACTTATGGTTAGATCGGTAAAATCTTCATTGCGGAAATCCATTGGAGTTCAGTCATTGACTAGAACTGAGTTGGATACTGTGTTGACAGAGATTGAAGCCTGTGTGAACTCACGACCATTGACCTCCTCTGGTGATGAGCTCGATAATACTCCCTTGACCCCTTCTCATTTTCTGATTGGACGAGTTGCTGGGTTTAAAGTACCAAACATGAATGGCACGGTGGAGAGTAGTCGAAGTTCTCTTGCTTCTAGGTATTCAGAAGATCAGCAGATCGTGGATAGAGTTTGGTCATTATGGAGTACATAATACATTAGAAATCTTCCCTTTGGTGGGGATTTAAATGTTAACCGAAGTCAGCTACTGGTTGGTTCTATTGTTCTTATGAAGGAGGAGGGCTCCCCGTGTTTATCATGGCCATTGGGGCGGGTTATTGAGGTATATCCAGGGAAGGATGGGGTTGTACGGTCTGTGAGAATCAAAACTGAAAGGGGCATCTTTACTAGACCCATCCAGAGAATTTCCCTGCTAGAACTGGATTCTGACTCCCCGGACATTACACTTGATCTAACTGAAAATGCAAACAATGAAACCAATGCTTCTGTTGACATGGCAGATGTCAAAACTAGATATGGTCTTCAGGTGAAGCCGCCAGATCGGCTAGATTTGTAGGAATGCACTGTTAATACTTTCTGAGCTGATGTAAAGGAGGTTGGTGGTCCAGAAGCCAATGTGTCTGCCACTGAGTTGAATAACAAGGAAATTGCCATTGTATGTTGTGGATATAACATGGTTAAGTAAAATATAATGTTTTCAGGTTTAAATAACATGTGCTCTATTGCGAACATTGGAATATATTTGGTTGAATGATTTATGTTTAATGTTTAATTGATGTGCCTACATTTCTGGTAATTGAAATTGTACACGGTAAATATAATCACTGGTGTGACAATTTGTATGTTGGCAAAAGGCATTCATGATACATGTATTAGCTATCCCACTTCAATATGTAGTTGTTTCATTATTTCTCCTTCAAGGTTTGATTGGAGATAGGTCTCCAATGGTGATGAGGATGTTGGATATTGATGATTAAATTCATGTAATTTAGTAATCTTGTGCTGCCCTCTGTGGGTCATATTGTTTGTAAGTTTTGGTGCCACCTTGTGGCTTTTTCAATAAATGTTCTCAGTGTCTGTTTTCTCTGCCCATGTTTGGGAATTCAGGTGGTTTCCTGAACACCTACCTCCACCTTGAACTCTTCTGTCACACCGACAGCACACCTCACCACTGTCTTACATCTCTCATACATGTCCTACACCACTCTAACATACTTCTCTGCCACTCCAGACTTCCTCATGCAATACCACAGTTCCTCTCTTGGCACCCTGTCATATGCTTTCTCTAGATTCACAAAGGCACAATGCAGCTTCGCCTGACCTTCTCTGTACTTCTCTATTAACACCCTCAAGCAAACACTGCATCTGTGGTGCTCTTTCTTGGCATGAAACCAAACTGTTGTTTACAAATGCTGACTTCTGTCCTTAGTCGAGCTTCCACTATTCTTTCCCATACCTTCATCGTATGGTTCATCAACTTTATCCCTCTGTAGTTGCCACAACTCTGCACGTCTCCCTTGTTCTTTAAAATGGGCACCATCACACTTCTCCTCCATTCCTTTGGCATCCTCTCACTCTCTAAGACCTTGTTGAATGTTCTTGTTAGGAGATCTATGTGCTACCTCTCCGAGACACTTCCATACCTCCACCAGTATGTCATCGGGACCAACTGCCTTTCCATTCTTCATCCTCTTCAATGCCCTCCTCACTTCACCCTTATCTTAATCTTTGCTACTTCCTGGTCCTCAACAGTCACCCCTTCTATTCTTTTTTTCTCTCTCATTTTCCTCATTCATCAGCTCTTCAAAGTACTCTTTCCATCTTCCCAGCACACTTCTGTCATCAGTCAATACATTTCCTTCTCTGTCCTTAATCACTCTAACTTGCTGCACGTCCTTCCCATCTCTTTCTCTGCTGTGCCAAACTGTATCGATCATTTTCTCCCTCTTAACTTTCCAACTGAGCACACAAGTCATCATACGCTCTCTGTTGGCCTTTGACATTGCTACCTTCGGCTTACGCTGTGTCTCCCTGTACTCCTGTTTACTCTCTTCAGTCCTCTCAATGTCCCACTTCTTCTTGGCTAACCTCTTCCTTTGTACACACTCCTGCACTTCCTCATCCCACCACTAAGTCTCCTTATCTACTGTCCTTCCAGATGACACACCAAGTATTCTCCTACCTGTCTCCCTGATCACATTAGCTGTAGTTGTCCAGTCATCTACAAGCACTTCCTCACCACCCAAAGCCTGTTTCAACTCCTCCTTGAAGACAACCCGACACTCTTCCTTTTTCAGCTTCCACCACTTTGTCTTCTGCTCTGCCTTTGCCTTCTTCACCTTCCTCACCATCAGCGTCATCCTGCACACCACCATCCTATGCTGTTTGGCAACACTCTCACTCACTACTACTTTGCAGTCACTGACGTCCTTCGAATTACATCGCCTGCATAAGATGTAGTCTACTTGTGTGCTCCTACCTCGGCTTTTATAAGTCACCCTATGCTCCTATCTCTTCTGGAATTAAATATTTACCAGACCCATTTCTATCCTTTTTTGCAAAATCTACCAACATCTGTCCTTCTGCGTTCCTGTCCTGGATACCAAACCTGCCCATCACTTCCTCTTTCCCTCCGTTTCCTGCACCAACATGTCTATTGATGTCTGCCCCAATTACCACTCTTTCACCTCCAGGGGTACTCTGCATCACTTCATCTAACTCACTCCAGAATCTCTCCTTCTCTTCTAGCTCTTCTGGGTAGGTTAGGTCAACTATTTTTATTATTCCTTGCATAGCTACACACAGCAATACAAGACAGCTGGGAAAGACTAGTACAACAGAGTTCGGTTGGTCTCAAACATTCAGATCCACAACGCAAATTGGATAAGTCGGTGGCAGCTGTCATCCAGGTGCAAAACCACAATGACGACGGTAGCCAGGTGGATCTGGGAACTCTGACACAGAAGGCAACCAATGGAGTAAAGACTGAAGAAGAGACCGTGGAAGACAAAAGGTACCAGCAAGTAAGCGAAACAGTGAAGTAAGGAGGAGAAGAGGCAAAGAAGGAAGAGGAGGCTGAGACCCATGTGGGAAAGGCATTGTACAAAGAGGCCAAGAGAAGGCCACATGGAGTGGATATGCTGCTGTTGTCAAATCGCACCAAGAGGATATGGGTTATCGAGCTGACAGTGCCAAGTGAGGAGAGGGTGGAGATCTCAGAGGAGCTGAAAAGAAATAAGTATATAACACTGGAGATTGAGGGAAAAAGAAATGGCTGGGCAGTCCCGGTCTGGGTAGTAGAGGTTGGCTGCCGGGGTTTCCCGGCTGCTTCCATGGTGGCCTTGCTCAAGGCAATTGTAATAGAAGGAGGAGAGAGAGAAGTAGAGCCCCGAGAAGAATCAGAGAAACAGCAGAAAAAGCAAGCAAAGCCATTTAGACCTGGAGCTGCATACCAGTATGGGGGAAGGAGTGATTATCTGGTCTGGTGGCAATAGCTGCTGGCGGTGCCAGGCCGGGGGGTACCACCGGAAGCCGCCGAAACCCATACTCACTGAAGCAACCCAGCCTGGTCGGTGGCTGACGAGGACCAGAATCACTATCAGTCCATATCTGCCTTTGAAGAAACTGGGCCACCATGAGAGCATCAGGTTGGCACAGGTAGGTTAGGTCTGTCTGTCTTCTTTTCGGCTCTTTCCCTTTTACTCAGGAGTCGCCACAGCGAATCATCTGATTCGCACATTTGATTTGGCAGAGATTTTTACGTCGGATGCCCTTCCTGTCACAACCCTTTTTAGCAAGGGACAGAAACACGCTGACGACTTTGCAGTCTACTCTTTACGAAAGTCAGCAATGGTTCTTTTACATGCCTCTTACCATAGACAGTGAGAGACATGGCCCGCCTTTGATTACACAGTTAGCTGCACTGAGGGGACAGTGACAACCTTGTGGAAAGTGGGACTCGAACCCATATAGTAGGCCCTTGACATTCGCGGGGGTACGGTTCTGGGCCTTCCCGCGAATCGAGATAATCCGCGAGTTCTGTACCTGGAAGTAAAACCCCGTGTATGACGTCACATGCGCGAATGAGGAGCCGGCAGTAAAATACTATGTATCTATTACACGCGCTAAAATATGCTTCCTAAACACATTCTACAGACTGTTTTACTCATTAATACAGTATTATTGTAGTAAAATGTAGTCATGATTAAGAAAAACTTTTCAATTTTGTACTTTGATATTTAGTAATAAAATATATAAACGTTATACAGCATATACTGTTGGAAAGGAGCCGGTGGTGTAGTGGGTAGAGTGCTGTGCTCATGATCAGGAGGTTGTGAGTTCAAATCCCACTGAGACCATCACTGTGCTAATACCCCTGGGCAAGGTCTCAACTACAAGTGTGCCTCTGTTCACCCAGCAGTATAAATGGGTACCAGTAGAAATATACTGGGGAGGTAACCTGCGATGGACTAGCGTCCCATCCAAGAGGAGTTGGACTCCTGGTCGCTTCACACTACAGAAACCGGGGATAAGCACTGGCCTGATGAGCCACTAGGCTAGGGAGCCACGAGGCTCGGGTGTAAAAACCCAACAGACTTGCCTTTCTTACTGTTGTAAAGCACTCGTTTTAAAGTCTTTTTCAATCATTATTCCAGTACAGTACCTAAGTTAATTCTGAGAATGTTTGTGCATGAGATTTTATGTTCTGTAGCATGTTTAACAAATTATACCAAAAGGATAAACTTTATTACGCTTCATGTCTTTTTACATTGAACTTGGAGTGACATGACCAAGATGGCGCTGCCTAGAGGGCAAAATCGCGGAGTTCTCAGAGTCAAATTGTTTCTTTGTTCATTTTAATTTGTTTCATTTGTTTGTTCATATTTTGCACCATGCTTGTCTATGATTGGTCGACCCTACTACAGCTATGAGCAGCTTCAGCTTCGGGCAACTAAGCACACAACAACTTGAATCTTGAGCTGCTATGCTATGCTATGCTATGCTATGCTATCATTAAGCCCAAGTGGGGTTCTCAGATTCTCCGGCGCTTGGTTAGCACTTCCAGACATACTACTTGAAAATGTTCAATCCCTGTGAAACAAGATGTACGAGCTTCATGCTCAGATTGCAGCGCAGAGGGATCTACAGGACTGTGTTTCTGTGAAACATGGCTCAAGGAGAGTACACCCGAGAAGGCATGTGAGCTGTGCTAATAGCACGTTAGCTCTGCGAATAGCATGTTAGCTCTGCTTAGTTATACACGTCCGAAGATACTCAGATCTCATAGCTGTAGTAGAGACGACCGGTCGTAGACAAGCATAGTGCAAAACATGAACAAACAAAACAAGAAATAAAACATTTAAAACGAACAAAGAAACAATTTGACTCTGAGAACTCCGCGACGTCACCCTCTGGGTAGCGCCATCTTGGAGACTTCACTCCAACTTCAATGTAAAAGGACATGAAGAGCACTGTAATAAAGTTTATCCTTTTTGTATCGTCTGTTAAACATGCTACAGAACATAAAATATCACGCAAAAACATGAACTTAGGTACTGTACTGGAATAATAATTGAAAAAGATTTTAATACAACAGTTCAGAGTAAACCGTCGTTTCTCAGGAGAAAGTCTTATTTCTTCAGAAGAGACATCCAGCATTTTCTATCACTTAGCCAGAGAAGACACACAGTGTTTAAGTGGTATCATAGAGCTTAACTGATAAGTAAAACACACACACACACACACACACACACACACACACACACACACACACACACACACACACACACACACACACACACAAAGGCTCATTGACAACTTGTGCTTCTTCTTTTCCTTTCGGCTGTTCCCTTAAGGGGTCGCCACAGCAAATGATCTGCCTCCATCTCTCCCTATCCTCTGCATCTTCTACTCTTACTCCAATGACCTTCATGTCCGCCTTCACCACATCCATAAATATTCTCTTTGGTCTTCCTCTGGGCCTTTTGCCTGGTAGTTCCAACCTCAGCATCCTACTACCAATATACTCACTACCCTTCCTCTGTACATGTCCAAACCATCTCAATCTAGCCTCGCTGACTTTGTCTCCAAACATGTAACATGTGCTGTCCCTCTGATGTACTCATTTCTGATCCTATCCATCTTCGTTACTCCCAAAGAGAACCTCAACATTTTTATCTCTGCTACCTCCAACTCTGACTCCTGTCTTTTCCCCAGGGCCACTGTCTCTAAACCATACAACATTGCTGGCCTCATCACCGTCTTGTACACTTTTCCCTTCATTCTTGCTGCTACTCTCCTATCACACATCACACCGGACACTTTTCTCCATCCATTCCAGCCTGCCTGCATGCGCTTCTTCACCTCTTTTCCACACTCTCCATTGCTCTGGATTGTTGAGCCTAAGTACTTAAAATCCTCCACCTTCTTTATCTCTGCCCCTGTAACCTCAAAGTTCCTCTTGGGTCCTTGTCGTTCACACACATGTATTCTATCTTACTGAGACTGACCTTCAATCCCCTCCTTTCCAGGGCATACCTCCACCTCTCTAGATTTTCCTCCACTTGTTCTCTGCTCTCACTACAGATCACGATGTCATCTGCAAACATCATAGTCCATGGAGATTCTTGTCTAACCTCGTCTGTCAGCCTGTCCATCACCATAGCAAACAAGAAGGGGCTGAGAGCAGTCCCACCTCCACCTTGAACTCTTCTGTCACACCGACAGCACACCTCACCACTGTCTTACTTCTCTCATACATGTCCTGCACCACTCTAACATACTTCTTTGTCACTCCAGATACCACAGTTCTTCTCTCGGCACCCTGTCATATAATTTCTCCAGATCCACAAAGGCACAATGCAGCTCCTTCTGACCTTCTCTGTACTTCTCTAATAACAGCCTCAAAGCAAACACTGCATCTGTGGTGCTCTTTCTTGGCATGAAACCAAACTGTTGCTCACAAATGCTGACCTCTGCCCTTAGTCTAGCTTCCACTATTCTTTCCCATAGCTTCATTGTATGGCTCATCAACTTTATCCCTCTGTAGTTGCCACAACTCTGTACATCTCCCTTGTTCTTAAAAATGGGCACAAGCACACTTCTCCTCCATTCCTCTGGCATCTGCTCACTCTCTAAGACCTTGTTGAATATTCTTGTCAGAAAATCTACTGCTACCTCCCCTAGACACTTCCATACCTCAACTGGTATGTCATCAGGGCCAACTGCCTTTCCACTCTTCATCCTCTTCAATGCCCTCCTCACTTCTCCCTTACTAATCTTTGCTACTTCCTGCTCCTCAACGGTTACCCCTTCTACTCTTTTTTCTCTCTCATTTTCCTCATTCATCAGCTCTTCAAAGTCCTCTTTCCATCTTCCCAGCACACTTCTGTCATCAGTCAATAGATTTCCCTCTCTGTCCTTTATCTCTCTAACTTGCTGCACGTCTTTCCCATCTCTATTTCTCTGCTGTGCTAACCTGTATAAATCATTTTCTCCATCCTTACTGTTCAACCTATCAGACATGTCATCATACGCCCTCTGTTTGGCCTTTGACACCACTACCTTCACCTTACGCTATGTGTGTACAAAAGAAGAGGTTAGCCAAGAAGAAGTGGGACATTGAGAGGACCGAAGAGAGTAAACAGGAGTACTGGGAGACATAGCGTAAGGTGAAGGTAGTGGTGTCAAAGGCCAAACAGAGGGCGTATGATGACTTGTACACCAAGTACTCTCCTACCGGTCTCCCTGATCACATTGGCTGTGGTTGTCCAGTCATCTGGAAGCTCTTCCTGGCTACCCAAAGCCTGTTTCAACTCCTCCTTGAAGAAAACACGACACTCTTCCTTTTTCAGCTTCCACCACTTTGTCTTCTGCTCTGCCTTTGCCTTTTTCACCTTTCTCACCATCAGCATCATCCTGCACACCACCATCCTATGCTGTTTGGCAACACTCTCACCCACTACTACTTTGCAGTCACTGACTTCCCTCAAATTACATCGCCTACACAAGATGTAGTCTACCTGTGTGCTCTTACCTCCGCTTTCATAAGTCACCCTATGCTCCTGTTTCTTCTTGAAGAAAGTATTCACCACAGCCATTTCCATCCTTTTTGCAAAATCGATCAACATCTGTCCTTCTGTGTTCCTGTCTTGGATACCAAACCTGCCCATCACTTCCTCGTCCCCTCTGTTGCCTGCACCAACGTGTCCATTGAAGTCTGCTCCAATGACCACTCTTTCACCTCTGGGGTTAATCTGCATCACTCCATCTAACTCACTCCAGAATCTCTCCTTCTCTTCTAGCTTACATCCTGCCTGTGGGGCATAAGCACTAACAACATTGACCATCACACCTTCAATTTCTAACTTGAGACTCATCACTCTGTCTGACACTCTTTTCACTTCTAGAACATTCCTGACAAACCCCTCCTTCAAGATGACTCCTACTCCATTTCTTTTCCCATCCACACCATTATAAATCAGCTTCAACCCTGCTCCTAAGCTTCTAGCCTTGCTACCTTTCCACCTTGTCTCCTGAATACACAGTATGTCCATCTTCCTCCTCTGCATCATGTCAGCCAGCTCCCTATCTTTTCCTTGCATAGTTCCAACATTCAAAGTCCCTACTCTCAGTCCTAGGCTCATGCATTTCCTCTTCTCTCTCTGCCTACGGACACACCTCCCACCTCTCCTTCTTTGACGTCTTCGACCAACAGTAGTCCAATTTCCATCAGCACCCTGTTGGTTGACAGCACTGATGGTGGTCGTTGTTAACCCGGGCCTTGACCGATCTGGTATGAATTTTGTTTTGACCATTTGCATTTTTAATGTGTCAGAAGTTTTACGCCGGATGCCCTTCCTGTCGCAACCCTCTGCATTTATCCGGGCTTGGGACCGGCATAAGGGGGAGAGACACTGGTTAGTGCCCCCCCACCTCATGGCTGCATTTCATTGACAACTTGTGCGCGAATGAGAAAAAGAGGGCGGGGCACCAGCTCAACTTTGAATTTGAATCACGTGTCGGTTGCTCGGCAGTCAGCGAATACTCAAACCGTGGGTGCAAAACCGCAAATAGTCAAGGGCCTACTATATATATACACACACACACACACACACACACAAAGGTTCCTGACCCCTGATCTTATGATGTACATTTACAGAGTACTGTATACAGATTTTACATTTGCAGATTACATAATGTGCTTAAGTAAAAGTTTTTCGTGACGTATTAGTTGAAATATATGGAATCGGAAACTTCAGACAATCGGGAACTTCAGACCAGTGTTCCCCCACTATTAGTCTGTTAACCAAGGTATGAATGTACTTACTTAAAGTCTCTGAATTTATTTTAAACAGAATTATCATAATGAAGTTATTTATGAATAAGAAAAGTACTTCTTACGATCATTGCTGTAGTGGTCAAAAAATAAGTGAGTACGTGATGGCAAGGAAGGGACCGAGACATACAGCAGCAGGTGCATGGGGAGGATGCGGCTTTGGGCTTTGAAACTATTTAGCACTTCATCTCTGCATTTTATTTCCACAGTCGGAGAAATTTACGTTGATCAACTATCAAGTATACCAAATTAAGTCAGTACACGCAACTCAGCCACTAAAACAAGTGAGTACACGGCATGTACCAACCACTACAGCACTGCTTACTATTAATGTGACTTATGGTGCTGCATGGTTTTGCTGATGGCTTTATAGTCTGGTTGATACATGGTGAGGACTCGACATGACAGGACTCACACGCTGCAGTGTTTATGTGACAGGAAGCGCATCCCAAGTTTTGTTAATCAGCTGGTCTGCGGGTTGAAGTTTTTCCATGTCTGTCCATTTGTATTTTGCTTGCCAGCTGTGCTTGGCTTCGTGCAAATGGGCTGATAAAAAATGAGGAAATTTACCTATTTACTCAAAAACAACATGCACAGTCTGTTGCTGTTGTTACAATCCAATAAAATTAGAGTTTCAAGGTATTGGACCTGCCCACATACAGAAAGGATTGGCTCTCCGCTTCGTGCCACAGTGATGTGGCATTGAAAATAGATGAATAGATTTAAATGCGTGAGATTTATTCATCTGTTTTTGTTTTATTTGATGGCTTTTTGTTTGTATGTTTATTTAAAGACAGTGAAATTATGTATTCATTATTCTGTTAAGAAAGACCACCTGATTTATCTGAGAGCCAGATACAGTCATCAAAAGAGCTACATCTAGCTCGCGAGCCATAGGTTCCCGACCCCTGCTTTAAACTGTGTACCAGTAGGCCTATTCGTAGCATACCAAGTTTAATATTATAATTATAATGTATTAATGTACATGAAGCCTTATAATTTAACACGATAATAAGACTTAAATGATATCATTCATAGTTGTTTTTATACATAATGCTGCTCTATCACTTCTGTTGATGATCTGATATTTGCTCTCTGTGCCACGGGCCCACGGCAAGATGACCAGATTGGCACATCATATTACGATGCCTGACACGTGCAATAAACCAGAACCAGCTGTGTTTCACTCCACTAGGCGATATCAACAACCACACAGATAAACAAAACGAGGGTAGCACCTCGCGTATTTTGATTTGGATATAATATGACCAGATGACCAGTGATGATGGCACTACCCCACCCCCCAGATTTTTACACCGGATTTGCATCAATCACAAAAATTACCCATTTGACTTACAAAAAGGCGGAAATCCACCGATTGGCGGAAAATTCCCATCCCTGGATAACTTTATTTATAGCATGAGAGGAATGATTTCAATGATTCTTCCTTGTCTCTGAATCTACAATTTAAATGCTTTATTTACTAAATATTTCATTCCTGCGTCACTATTTGAATATTAATGTGATTTGTGGTGTCTTCACTATCAGAATACAGTACTTTATTGAGCCCAGAGGAAACTGTGTGACAATTATAAGAAGTAAAAAACAAAACAAAACAAAACAAAAAAAAAAACAAACAAACAAAAAACCTCTCTCAATCTACATATTAAGATGGCAGCTGCTTATAAACAATAAAATGATAAGTTAAAAAAAGTTAAGGTAAGTAATAAAAATATCATTAAAGATACAGTATATGATGAGCAGGAGCAAATGCAACAGGTGGGAACAGGTTGGTTGACGCATGCACGTTTTAAATTTGTTTATCTGCTGGAGCTCACGCTTGGCTCCAAAGCTATGAAAACATTCAGACACGGCCATTTTAGGCATAAAGACTGTGGTGAGCTACAACTGATTTAACTTAGAGGGTTCATAATCTCCATTATAAAACCGACAAACTCCAGTGTAGCAGGTCAGCGTCTATTAAGTTCGAATTTAGTCAATAAACCCAAGTTAGCCCTCGGTAAATTCAACTCACTTCATAACAGATGTCCAGAGTCCGTCAGGTGGTGTCATGAAACGCAATAGAAAATGACGTACCCAGTGACGTAAAGGAAACTGCCTCAATTGTCTTTGAATAACTTATCTTACTTGTACCCTTTATACTACTCAGTGTACTTTTAAGTGTGCACTTGGCGGAAGACATTGAGATTTAGTGTGAATATTGTAACCAAGCCACTATTCAATCCTCAAAGCAACGATATTTGGGAAAGACGGAAGGTCGATTTTTGTTTGTTAAAGTTTGTAGTATATGATGATGAACGGCAGTGCTGTATTAATTATTCTGATTTCACTCAGATATTATGTTCCGTATTCATCAGCAGGTGAGTTTAGTAATTAAACTTATGTAAATATTTATCGACAGTAAATTGTATTGAGGCCTAACACCAATTCCATTAGCAAAATGTTATTTTCCATTGCTGACTTTTGTAAAGAGTAGCTGCAAAGCCGTCAGCTTATTTCTATCCCTTGCGAAAAGGTTGTGATAGGAAGGGCATCCGACGTAAAAACCGATGCCAAAATCAAATGTGCGAATCAGATGATTCGCTGTGGCGACTCTCAAGAACGGGAAAAAGCCGAAAAGAAAGAAGATTCTTCATCCACAAAAACAGTGATTTAGACAAAATTAAATATGATTAAAATCATATAATTAACTCTTAAATGATGTTTTACCAGTGCTGTAGTGGTAAAATGTCATTATTATTATTATTATTATTATTATTATTATTATTATTATTAAGTGGGTATACTATGAGGCTGCTTCGGCAGCCTAACAAGAATCCACACTACCCAATTGCAGAATGGGTCGGTCTTATTATATCGTGCTCTCTACACACTGAATGATGGTAGATAGCGTACAGAAACACAGCTGTAACATGATTACAAGCCAGGGCAAGTCTTCTTTTCCTTTCGGCTTTTCCCTTCAGGGATCGCCACAGCGAATCATCTGTCTCCATCTCACACTGTCCTCTGCATCTTCTTCTCTTACACCAACTACCTTCATGTCCTTCACCACATCCATGAATCTTCTTCCTCTAGATCTTCTGCCTCATAGTTCCAACCTCAGCATCCTACCACCAATATATTCACTATCCCTCCTCTCTACATGTCCAAACCATCTCAATCTAGCCTCTCACTTTGTCTCCAAAACCTCTTACATGTGCTGTCCCTCTGATGTACTCATTCCTGATCCTATCCATCCTCGTTACTCCCAAAGAGAACCTCAACATTTTCATCTCTGCTATCTCCAGCTCTGCCTTCTGTCTTTTCCCCAGTGCCACTGTTTCTAAATCATTCAACATTGCTGGTCTCAACACTGTCTTGCACACTTTTCCTTTCATTCTTGCCGATACCCTCCTATCACACATCACACCGGACACTTTTCTCCAACCATTCAAACCTGCCTGCATACACTTCTTCACCTCTTTTCCACACTCTCCATTGCTCTGGTTGTTGAGCCTAAGTACTTAAAATCCTCCACCTTTTTATCTCTGCTCCCTGTAATTTCACCGTTCCTCTTGGGTCCTTCTCGTTCACATATGTGTTCTGTCTTATTAAGGCTAACCATCATCCCTCTCCTTTCCAGGTCATACCTCCAACTCTCTAGATTTTCCACCATTTGTTCTCTACTCTCACTACAGATCACAGTGTCATCTGCAAACATCATAGTCCATGGAGATTATTGTCTAACCTCGTCTGTCAGCCTGTCCATCTCCATAGCAAATAAGAAGGGGCTCAGAGCTGATCCTTGATGTAGTCCCACCTCAACCTTGAACTCTTCTGTCACACCAACAGCAATACCACATGCGATACCACAGTTCCCCTCTCGACACTCTGTCATATGCTTTCTCCAGATTCACAAAGGCACAATGCAGCTCCCTCTGACCTTCTCTGTACTTCTTTATTAACATCCTCAAGGCAAACACTGCATCTGTGGTGCTCTTTCTGGGCATGAAACCAAACTGTCGTTCACAAATGATAACCTCTGCCCTTAGTGTAGCTTCCACTATTCTTTTCCATAACTTCATCGTATGGCTCATCAACTTTATCCCTCTGTAATTGCCACAACTCTGCACGTCTCCCTTGTTCTTAAAAATGGGCACCATCACATTCCTCCTCCATTCCTCAGGCATCCTCTCACTCTCTAAGACCTTGTTGAATGTTCTTGTGAGAAAATCTACTGCTACCTCTCCTAGACACTTCCATACCTCCACCGGTATGTCATCAGGACCAACTGCCGATTCTTCATCCTCTTCAATGCCCTCCTCTCCTCACCCTTATTAATCTTTGCTATTTCCTGGTCCTTATGTCACCTATTCTATTCTTTGTTCTCTCTCTCATTTTCCTCATTCATCAGCTCTTCAAAGTATTCTTTCCATTTTCCCAGCGCACTTCTGTCATCAGTCAATACATTTCCCTCTCTGTCCTTAATCACTCTAACTTGTTGCACATCTTTCCCATCTCTATTGCTCTGCTGCGCCAACCTGTATAAATCATTTTTCTCCTTCTTTACTGTCCAACCGAGCATACAAGTCATCATACACCCTCTCTTTTGCCTTTGACACCGCTACCTTCACCTTATGCTGTGTCTCCCTGTACTCCTGTTTACCCTCTTCGGTCCTTTTTCATGTCCCACTTCTTCTTAGCTAACCTCTTCCTTTGTACACACTCCAGCACTTTCTCATTCTACCACCAAGTTTCTTTGTCTACTTTCCTTCTAGAGGACACACCAAGTATTCTCCTACCTGTCTCCCTGATCACATTAGCTGTATTTGTCCAGTCATCTGGAAGCACTTCCTGACCATCCAAAGCCTGTTTCAACTCTTACTTCAAGACAACACAACACTCTTCCTTTTTCAGCTTCCGCCACTTTGTCTTCTGCCCTGCCTTTGGCTTCTTCACCTTCCTCACCATCAGTGTCATCCTACATACCACCATCCTATGCTATTTGGCAAAACTCTCACCCACTACTTTGCAGTAATTGACTTTCTTCAAATTACATTGCCTACACAAGATGTTGTCACAGTGACATATGACACGTGACGTATGACGCTCATGCTGTACTATACATCCATAAATACGATTACTGTATCTCATAACACCCCTAAGTCAATTACAATAAACATAACATTGTAAAATAATGTCAAATATATCAAATAATATCAACATTAATTTCAAATAAATTAAATTCATGCAGAATAATTTCAAATAGATACATTTTAATCAAATTCACTCATCAAATATCAAATACAGTATCAAATATAAACTTTAACATTCTCTGTGATACGATCTTTCTGCTAATAAATGTTTCCGATGGTCGACGGATGACCACATTACATGAAGCATAGCCGAGTCACATTGCATGAAGCTTAGCCAAGTCACATTGCATGTAGCTGAGCCGAATTACATTACATGAAGCTGAGCTGAGTGACATTACATGAAGCTGAGCCGAGTCACATTACATAAAGCTGAGCCGAGTCACATTACATGAAGCTGAACCGAGTCACATTACATGAAGCTGAGCCGTGTCACTTTACATGAAGCTTTAAACAGCCAATCAACCCTTACAATATGTGAGGCCCTCAACACCGAAAGTAATGTGCTTGCTGTGCTTGAGTTATATGGACTTCCGGTCTTTCAAGTGAGCAAGGGCACTGTTGAACTTGTTTAGTACTCAGCCTGCACTGATGTGAATTACCAGCAGAGCGGAGAGTTGTCTTTCTTTTCTGGATTCAGGTTTTCATTCATTTTACAACTCACTTTGCTTAACGGAGTATGCATGGCAGATTGCGCCGATCCAAGCAGATAGTTAATTCATCTCTGTGTATGAGACTTGCACCCAGCAGGCTAGTAGGCTTGCGCTTCTGACCAACCATATTTGCTTAGGATTACAAAAGTCTGCAAAACAGTATAAACACAAAGATTACAGAGACGACGTCATAACACAAGCGTAAGACGCTATACAACTGTTTATATATATGTGAGTTGGGTGGCAGCCAAAGGCATGGGTTCTGTCGGACTGATCCTCGGCTACTTACTCTGACCTTCGGGACATGGAATGTCACCTCTCTGGCGGGAAAGGAGCCTGATTTGGTGCGTGAGGTGGAGAGATACCGACTAGATATAGTCGGGCTCACCTCAACGCATAGCTTGGGCTCTGGAACCATCCATCTCGAAAGAGGCTGGACCTTCATCTATTCTGGAGTTGCTCATGGGGAGAGGCGGCGAGCCGGTGTGGGTATTCTTGTTGCCCCCCGTCTCGGTGCCCAAATGTTGGGGTTCTCCCCGGTTGATGAAAGGGTAGCTTCCCTCCGTCTTCGGGTGGGGGGGACGGGTCCTGACTGTTATTTGTGCTTATGCACCAAATGACAGTTCAGAGTACCCACCCTTTTTGGAGTCTTTGGTGGGGTGTTGGAGAACGCTCCTGGAGACTTCGCCGTTGTCTTGGGAGACTTCAACGCCCATGTGGGCAACAATAGTGTGACCTGGAAGGGTGTGATCGGTAGGTACGGCCTCTCCAGTCTGAATCCGAATGGTGTGTCGTTGTTGGACTTCTGTGCTTGTCATAGTTTGTCTATCACGAACACCATGTTCGAACATAAGGGTGTCCATAAGTGCACTTGGCACCAGGACACCCTAGGTCGCAGTTCGATGATTGATGTTGGCTTCGGTGGTGTGGGAGGTTGCCTTCCAGACCTGGCAGGCCCAAGCGTGTAATCAGGGAACGTGAAATGCTGGGAACGTTTGGCCGAGCCCCCTGTCCGAGAGGCCTTTAACTCCCACCTCCAGCAGAGCTACAACCAAGTTCCGGAGGAGGCGGGGGACATGGAATCCGAATGGGCCATGTTTCGTGCCTCCATTGCTGAGGCGGCAGCCCATAGCTGTGGCCGTAAGGTCGTCGGTGCTTGTCGTGGCGGTAATCCCTGAACCCGGTGGTGGACACCTGTGGTGAAGGGGGCCGTCCAGCTGAAGAAGGAGGCCTATCAGGTTTAATTAGCCTGTGGGACTCCTGAGGCAGCAAACGGGTTCCGGCAGGCCAAACGTGCTGCAGCTGAGGCTGTCGCAGATGCAAAATCTCGGGCGTGGGAGGAGTTCGGTGAGGGCCTGGAGAGTGATTATCGGTTGGCCTCAAAAAGGTTCTGGGCCACCATCCGACGCCTCAGGAGGGGGAAGCAGTTCTTCACAAACACTGTTTACGGTGGAGGTGGGGAGCTGCTTACCTTGACTGGGGATGTTGTTGAGAGGTGGAGGGAATACTTTGAGGACCTTCTCAATCCCACCAACATGCCCTCCGTGGAAGAGGAAGACCCTGGGGGTTCGGGTGAGGGTCCGCCCATCACTGGAGTGGAGGTCACTGAGGTTGTCAAAAAGCTCCTCGGTGGTCGAGCTCCGGGGTTGGACGAGATCCGCCCGGAATATCTCAGGGCTCTAGATGTTGTAGGACTGTCTTGGTTGACACATCTCTGCAACATCGCGTGGTCATCGGGGGCTGTACCTCTGGATTGGCAAACTGGGGTGGTGGTCCTAATTTTTCAGAAGGGGGACCGGAGGGTGTGTTCCAATTATCGGGGAATTACACTCCTCAGCCTACCTGGAAAAGTCTATGCAGGGGTACTAGAGAGGAGGATCCGACCGATAGTCGAACCTCGGAACAATGTGGTTTTCGTCCTGGCCGCAGCACTCTTGACCAACTCTATACGCTCCACAGGATTCTGGAAGGGCATGGGAGTTTGCCCAATCTGTCCACATGTGCTTTGTGGATTTGGAGAAGGCTTTCGACCGTGTCCCTCGAAAGATCTTGTGGGGTGTGCTCCGAGAATCACGGGCGTTCGGATCCGCTGTTACGAGCTATTCGGTCGCTGTATCACCGAGCCAGAGTTTGGTCCGTATTGGTAACAGCAGGTCGGATTCGCTTTCCAGTGGGAGTTGGAGTCCGCCAAGGCTGTCCTTTGTCACCGATTCTGTTCATAATTTTTATGGACAGAATTTCTAGGCGCAGTCGAGGCGATGAGGGTTCTGGTTTGGTGGCCATCAGATATCGTCTCTCTGCTTTTTGGCGGATGATGTTGTCCTTTGGCTTCATCAAGTCGGGCCCTCCAGCTCTCATTGGAGCGATTCGCAGCTGAGTGCGAAGCAGCCGGGATGAAGATCAGTACCTCCAAGTCCGAGGCCATGGTTCTCAGTCGGACAATGGTGGAATGCACCCTCCGGGTTGGGAATGAGGTCCTGCCCCAAGTGGAGGAGTTTAAGTATCTTGGGGTCTTGTTTACGAGTGAGGGAAGGATGGAGCGAGAGATCGACAGACGGATCGCTGCAGCCTCTGCTGTTAAGCGGTGCCTGTACCGGTCCGTCGTGGTGAAAAAGGAGCTGAGCCGGAAGGCGAAGCTTTCAATTTACCAGTCGATCTACGTTCCAACCCTCACCTATGGTCACGAGCTTTGGGTAATGACCGAAAGAACAAGATCACAAATACAAGCGGCTGAAATGAGCTTTCTTCGCCGGGTGGCGGGGTTCTCCCTTAGAGATAGGGTGAGAAGCTCCGCCATCCGGGGAGAGCTCGGAGTAGATCCGCTGCTCCTCCGCATTGAGAGGGGCCAGTTGAGGTGGCTCGGGCATCTGGTCAGAATGCCCCCGGACGCCTCCCTGGTGTGGTGTTTCGGGCATGTCCAACCGGGAGGAGACCCCGGGGTCGACCTAGAACACGCTGGAGGGACTATGTCTCTCGGCTTGTCTGGGACCGCCTCGGTGTCCCCTCGGGGGAGTTGGAGGAAGTAGCTCGGGAGAGGGATGTCTGGACCTCTTTGCTAAGGTTGCTGCCCCCGCGACCCGACCCTGGACTAAGCGGAAGAAGATGATGATGATGATGATGATGATGGTTTCATCCCTGCTCTTTCAAGTAGCTGCTCATTCCTGATGTGATCCTGCCATCGGACACGGGGGATTCCACATAAACAACTTACGTGGAACTTTTGAGGTTGCATGTCTCCCTTTTTATCTTTCATATTTACCATCCATATAGAAAAACGGGTAACACTGGGATCTTTCGCTCTGATTTGTGAATTCCACGACATCCTTAACATCTTGTGTCCAGTGATAACCTTTGTTTCATTCTGTGAATTAGTTCTTTAGATGATCTCAGATTGAGTCTGAATCGGCCCAATTGGCTTCTTCATTCATTTTAGTTATCTTGTGCTGCATTTTTTGTCTTGTGAAGGAGAGTAAAGCCACATCATTAGTAAAGTCGAGATCATGTAGTTTTCAGGTCATATATATATATATATATAGTGTGTGTGTGTGTGTGTGTGTATGTGTGTGTGGTGGTCTAGTGGATAGGGCGCAGGATCGCTGATCCTCAGGTTGGGTGTTCGAGTCCCCACAAGTTTGTCACTGTCCCCCCAGTGCGGCTAACTAGGTTGTCAAAGGCAGGCCATGTCTCTCACTGTCTATGGTGAGAGGAATGTAAAAGAACCATTGCTGACTTTCGTAAAGAGTTGGCTGCAAAGCCCTCAGCATGTTTCTGTCCCTTGCTAAAAAAAGGGTTGTGACAAGAAGGGCATCTGACGTAAAAATCTATGCCAAATCAAATGTGCCAATCAGATGATTCGCTATGGCGACTCCCGAGAAAAGGGAAAAAGCCGAAAGGAACAAAAAAAATAAATTAAAAAAAAAAAAAAAATATATATATATATATATATATAACACATTTACTTGTCAAGACTAAACATAAAATAACCATTCCGAGTTCTGTACTTTATTCATCAATGCAATTTTCAATATGGTTAATAATGTTGAGGAGCATATGCGTCGGACCCAAAGATGCAGGAGACCATGTAAAAAGATTTTATTTTGCACTTTGGAAAATCGAAATAACTGGAAATAATTTATATTATTTATAACTCGCTGATTGCTGCTTGCTGAATGGAAACGGGTGTGCTCTCTGGACCTCACCTGCAGGTAGCAGCCACGCCCCACGCCAACGCTTGCTATGAATGAAGAAAGTTAACGCCTCCAGCCAGCACAGACCATACCAAATAAGATCTATTTCATTAATCTTTATTAAACTTTAATTTTATTATATTTTTAAAAATTTTTCTATACTTTTTTGAAAACCGATGTATAATCGAAAACGACTTAACTCGAAACAACTTAAGCCGAGGTATACCTGTGTGTGTGTGAATGTATATATATATATATATATATATATATATATATATATATATATATATATATATATATATATATATATATATATATATATATATATATATATATATATATAGAGAGAGAGAGAGAGAGAGAGAGAGAGAGAGATAGATAGATAGATAGATAATGATATACAGTATATATAACTGAACTGGGAAGAAGGAGGGGCACATTCAGTCTGTCATTTGTAAACAATAGACCCAGCCTCATTGCATCATTATGTTAGGTTTGTCTAAACTCAAAATTTGACTCTTTTTTTTTTAATAAAGTCGCATGTGCATCCGACTACAGCCCTGTGTATTACATGTTACTTTCTACAACATCGAACAGTTTGTGTCACAGCAAAAGAGGGAAAGAGTAGTGTCTGTTTACAGGTGTGTGTGTCTGAAACAAATAAGCACAACCGCGATGATGGTAAAGTTACAGTTTATGCTTTAATTGGCCACACCTCATTTTTGGGGGCAGTGGATTTTATTTGATATTTTTTGAAGATTTGATCTGAAATAACAGAAAATTTACAGAAAGTAAAAGTGTGCTCTTGAAATGCTTGGAGTAAAATATTGGGTAGAATTTGTGACTTCATTCTTAATTGATTGAATAAACACTAATTATATGCAATTGGTCCTCTTAAAGTACAAATGGTTGCATCACAACTTTTGTTACAAAAGTATTTGAGGATATTTTAAGATAAAATTGCCAAGATGCACAATTTATTTAGATATTATTTGATCAAACCTTAAATTGAACATATAGTAACTACTATGGCAAGTTTTAAAATGACAGCTGTTTATATTATTTCAGTTTTTGAACATTTTATCACAGATTCCTAACTGTACCCCTCAATCATGTTTCTGATCGATACAATAAATCCAACCAAGTGTACAGCTATTCTAAACATACTATGTCATGTTACATACATTAGTACAGTGCAGAGGTTACTATGAGACCAAACACACATTACATCAGAACCACAACACATTGTGCATGTTGAGAGGCAACAGGCTGAGGCTGAGCAGCTGGTGCCCATTTTGTATTGGATTCTTTATTCTATTTGTTGAGACTGTGATTGTAGGTAAGTTAAAATTTTGACTTTTGTCTTTTCGTTTTGAACAAGATTCTGATGGTGTGATGTTAGTAATTATGAGAAATTTGGTACTACAAAGTCATAAAAATATGCACATATGGGAATGATCGGATGTATGAGCATTGTGATGCATGTGTTGCAAATGCCATGTGCTTTTTGTCTGCCTCTATTTCATTACATTACACAAACACATAACTGGATACATTCACAAAAAGTCTCTTTCTTTGAGCATCTTGAAACATCTGTGCACAGCTCAAGATCGGCGCAATCTACCATGCATACTCAGTTACTGAAATTAGAGAAAGCAGAGAGAGTTGTAAAATAAATGAAAACCCTAATCCAGCAAAGAAAGAGAACTCTGCTCTGCTGGTGACTCACATCAGTGCAAGCTGAGTACTAAACAAGTATTCAACGGCGCCCTTGCTCACTTGAAAGACTGGAAGTCTGGAGAAGCCGTGCTTTGTCTCAAGCACAAGCAAGAGAACTTGCTTCAAGTGCCTACTTATGGTGGAGTGCCTCACATATTGTAAGTCGCTCATTGATTGGCTGTTTTAAGCTGAATGTAAAGTGACTCGGCTCAGCTTCATGTAATGTGACTCGGCCCAACGGAAATTTGCAGAGTTTTGTGTTTAAAATAGTGCGTACATTAATGAAAGAAGAGGAATCCCATCTGTCAGACATAGATAACGATGTTAAGAATAAGTTTAAGTGGGAATGGCTAGAAAAGATTGTGAAATTTGAGGTGAAAATCTGCAAACAGACTCAGAACGTATTGGAACCTTTGGCAAGTTTTATAAAGAAATCTGACATCGCTGGCAGGGTCTTGTGTTTTTATTGCAATGACCTGATCAATTATGGATCTTGCGGATGTATTGCACTTATGGCCGACAGACAAGCCACTCAGAGGGAATTACTCAATATTTATTTTGTTTAGATTACGTGAAATCCCATTGAAATGTAACTAAATAAAAGTAATCTGTATTGGTAAAATCTTTGTGTGATAAACTTACTTGCATTGTTGGTAACAGTTTAATATGTATGGGAATTTTATTTTCGTTTTATTCTTTTTTTTTTTTTTTTATTTGCAGCTTAAGTAATTCATGTTCGATTTTAAAATACTCAACACATTGGTGATGGTTGTCATATAAATTAATACACTGTTGTTGTTATTTACCTGAGTAGTATCTCAACATTAATTAATAACTAGCAGGCTGGGATAGATAGTTGAAAATGTTTCAAATTTATAAAGTGGTTTACAGGAAATATTTGTGTTTGTTCATCTTTCAGTTCTACAACACAAAACATTGACCCATGGTTGACCCAATTCTCAATTCTGTGTATATATTATATTGCAAATACATATATGTTTACAAATAATTATCATCTAGCATAGACTAAGTGGAATATATGTTGACACCCCCCCCCACACACACACACAAAGTTCCGCTGAAAGTGTATTTTGCTGTTGCTATGTATGAGCTTGTAGAAAGTGGGACTGGAACCCAAAACTTAGGATCAGCGATCCAGCGCCCTATACCACCAAGCCACAACTGCTCCTTCTGCAGTTCATCATGTCTTTATTGATTTGATTACCTATCAAATAAAAACTGAAATTAAAAATCGTAGGCTTTTTAATTTTTACAGTTTGGTTATTTAAAGTCGAATTCAAAAAACCCTATGACACATGACATCTGAGAGAGAGCACAGGAAGCAGTCTCCCTTGCCCGGATGCATGTCACCGGGGTTCCCTCCTGGAGCCAGGCCCAGGGGAGGGGCTCGAAGGCGAGCGCCTGGTGGTCGGGCTTATGCCCATGGAGCCTGGCCAGGCCTAGTCCAAAAACGAGCCATGGGTCCGCCCTCTCATGGACCCACCACCTGTGGGAGGAGTTTTAGGGGTCGGGTGCAGTGTGAGATGGGTGGCAGCCAAAGGCATGGGTTCTGTCGGACCAATCCTCGGCTACTTACTCTGACCCTCGGGACATGGGATGTCACCTCTCTGGCGGGAAAGGAGCTTGATTTGGTGCGTGAGGTGGAGAGATACCGACTAGATATAGTCGGTCTCACCTCAACGCATAGCTTGGGCTCTGGAACCATCCATCTCGAAAGAGGCTGGACCTTCTTCTATTCTGGAGTTGCTCATGGGGAGAGGTGGCGAGCCGGTGTGGGTATTCTTGTTGCCCCCCGTCTCGGTGCCCAAATGTTGGGGTTCTTCCCGGTTGACGAAAGGGTAGCTTCCCTCCGTCTTCGGGTGGGGGGATGGGTCCTGGCTGTTATTTGTGCTTATGCACCAAATGACAGTTCAGAGAACCCAACCTTTTTGGAGTCTTTGGGGGGGGGGGGGGGTGTTGGAGAACGCTCCCTCGGGAGACTCGCTTATTGTCTTGGGAGACTTCAACGCCCATGTGGGCAACGATAGTGTGACCTGGAGAGGCCGTACCTACCGATCACACCCTTCCAGGTCACACTATCGTTGCACGAACTCTCCAGTCTGAATCCGAATGGTGTTTCGTTGTTGGACTTCTGTGCTCGTCATAGTTTGTCTATCACGAACACCATGTTCGAACATAAGGGTGTCCATAAGCGCACTTGGCACCAGGACACCCTAGGTCGCAGTTCGATGATTGACTTTGTAGTTGTGTCATCGGACTTGCGACCATATGTTCTGGACACTCGGGTGAAGAGAGGAGCTGAGCTGTCTACCGATCACTACCTGGTGGTGAGTTGTCTTCGGTGGTGTGGGAGGTTGACTTCCAGACCTGGCAGGCCCAAGCGTGTAATCAGGGTCTGCTGGGAACATTTGGCGGAGTCCACTGTCCGAGAGGCCTTTAACTCCCACCTCCGGCAGAGCTACAACCAAGTTCCGGAGGAGGCGGGGGACATGGAATCCGAATGGGCCATGTTTCGTGCCACCATTGCTGAGGCGGCAGCCCACAGCTGTGGCCGTAAGGTCATCGGTGCTTGTCGTGGCGGTAATCCCCAAACCCGGTGGTGGACACCTGCGGTGAAGGGGGCCGTCCAGCTGAAGAAGGAGGTCTATCGGGTTTTATTAGCCTGTGGGACTCCCAAGGCAGCAAAAGGGTACTGGCAGACCAAACGTGCTGCAGCCGAGGCTGTCGCAGATGCAAAATATCGGGCATGGGAGGAGTTCGGTGAGGGCCTGGAGAGTGATTATCGGTTGGCCTCAAAAAGGTTCTGGGCCACCATCCGACACCTCAGGAGTGGGAAGCAGTTCTTCACAAACACTGTTTGTGGAGGTGGGGAGCTGCTTACCTTGACTGGGGATGTTGTTGAGAGTTGGAGCTAATCCTTTGAGGACCTCCTCAATCCCACCAACATGCCCTCCGTTGAAGAGGAAGACCCTGGGGGTTCAGGTGAGGGTCCGCCCATCACTGGAGTGGAGGTCACTGAGGTTGTCAAAAAGCTCCTTGGTGGTCGAGCTCCGGGGTTGGACGAGATCCGCCCCCAATATCTCAGGGCTCTGGATGTTGTAGGACTGTCTTGGTTGACATGTCTCTGCAACATCGCGTGGTCATCAGGGGCTGTACCTCTGGATTGGCAAACTGGGGTGGTGGTCTCAATTTTTAAGAAGGGGTCCGGAGGGTGTGTTCCAATTATCGGGGAATTACACTCCTCAGCCTACCTGGGAAAGTCTATGCAGGGGTACTAGAGAGGAGGATCCGACCGATTGTCGAACCTCGGATTCAGGAGGAACAATGTGGTTTTCGTCCTGGCCGCAGCACTCTTGACCAACTCTATACATGCCACAGGACTCTGGACGGGGCATGGGAGTTTGCCCAATCTGTCCACATGTGCTTTGTGGATTTGGAGAAGGCTTTCAACCGTGTCCCTCGAACGATGTTGTGGGGCGTGCTTTGAGAGTACGGCGTTCCGGATCCATTGCTACGAGCTATTCGGTCGCTGTATTCGTTTCCAGTGGGAGTTGGAGTCCCCAAAGGCTGTCCTTTGTCACCGATTCTGTTCATAATTTTTATGGACAGAAATTCTTTTGCAGTCGAGGCGATGAGGGTTTCTGGTTTGGTGGCCATTAGATATCATCTCATCTTTCTGCGGATGATGTTGTCCTTTTGGCTTCATCAAGTCGGGCCCTCCAGCTCTCATTGGAGCGATTCGCAGCTGAGTGCGAAGCAGCCGGGATGAAGATCAGTACCTCCAAGTCCGAGGTCATGGTTCTCAGTTGGACAATGGTGGAATGCACCCTCCGGGTCGGGAATGAGGTCCTGCCCCAAGTGGAGGAGTTTAAGTATCTTGGGGTCTTGTTTACGAGTGAGGGAAGGATGGAGTGAGAGATCGACAGACGGATCACTGAAGCCTCTGCTGTTAAGCGGTGCCTGTACCGGTCCGTCGTGGTGAAGAAGGAGCTGAGCCACAAGGCGAAGCTCTCCATTTTACCAGTTGATCTACGTTCCAACCCTCACCTATGGTCACGAGCTTTAGGTAATGACCGAAAGAAAAAGATCACGAATAAACGCGGCTGAAATGAGCTTCCTTCGCCGGGTGGTGGGGTTCTCCCTTAGAGATATGTGAGAATCTCCGCCATCCGGGGAGAGCTTGGAGTAGATCCTCTGCTCCTCTGCATTGAGAGAGGCCAGTTGAGGTGGCTCGGGCATCTGGTCAGAATGCCCCCCGGACGCCTCCCTGTTGTGGTGTTTCGGGCATGTCCAACCAGGAAGAGATCCCGGGGTCGACCTAGAACACGCTGGAGGGACTATGTCTCTCGGCTTGTCTGGGACCGCCTCAGTGTCCCCCCGGGAGAGTTGGAGGAAGTGGCTTGGGAGAGGGACGTCTGGACCTCTTTGCTGAGGTTGCTGCCCCCGCGACCCGACCCTGGACTTAGCGGAAAATGATGATGATGATGATGATGATGATGATGGATCAATACAAACAGCATTACAGTAGGCCCTTGACTATTCACGGTTTTGCACTCACGGTTTGAGCATTTGCGGACTGCCAAGCAACTGACACGTCATTCAATATCAGCCAATGGCTGTCCTCCTTCCTGCTGATTGGTTGAGCAGATGTAACACCCCTTTTTCCTCATTCGTGCACAAGTTGTCAATAAGCCTTTTTTTGAGTGTGTTTTAATGACCAGTTAAGCTCTATGATGCCATTCAAATGCTGTGCATCTTCTCTGGCTAAGCGATAGAAAAGGTAATCATGGATGTCTCTTCTGAAGAAATAAGACTTCCTCCTGAAGAAGCAACAGTTTCCTCTGAAGTGCCTTTTTTGTTATGGTTGTGTTTTGGGGGACTTTGATTTTGATGGCTGTGTTCTCTAACTCTAACTGTCCACTCCGGCTAAGGGGCATGGTTGAGCTGCTACGTGGCTCACACCTGAATTTCACTTTTCTTATCTACTCTCAATAAACACAAGCATGCTTACCTCTGCACAAGAGGATTCGATCACACGTTTGTTGCAGGTGACAAATGGAGCTTGTGAGACCAAGTGCGGCCTATTCGGCCTTCTGATATTTTAAGCCTGATGTTTTAAGCATGCAAGATCAAGCTCCGTTTGTCACCTGCAAAAAATGCCTCATATTCAAAGGGGAAGGACTTAATTAAGGTGAGCGTGCGGTTTGTGTTTATAGGGAGTAAATGAGATTACTTCATTCAAGTATGAACTGCATTCAATCTGAGCAGCTCAACCTCGCCCCTCAGCCAAAGCAGACACATGCACACACGTTCTAAACATTCACTTAGGCACTGTACTGGAATAAAAATTGAAAAAGACTTTAATGCTGGAGTATTCTGCAGGAGAAAGTCTTTTTTCTTGATATTTGACGAGTGAATTTGATTAAAATTATCTATTTGAAATTATTATTTTTTAATTGAATTTATTTGAAATTAATGTTGATATTATTTGATATATTTGATATTATTTTGTTTATTTACGTTATGTATATAATAATCAATTTCGGGGTGTTTTATGAGATACGGTGATGGTATTTATGTATGTATAGTGCAGTATGAACATCAGAAGTCACTGGAACATACAGTAACAACTTTTTTTTCACCTTACGTTTGGCCGACGGGAACCTAACTAAAATGTTATTGGGGAGCATCTTTACTGTACTAGTGTCTGTACTGTACTAATGATTAAGACTGTCTATAGAATGTGTTTAAGAAGCATATTTTAGCGCATGGAATAGATACATAGTAGAGCCGGCCCTCTACTTCTAAAATTAATCCATCTCAGTGCCTTTTTCGTATCACTCTCATAAAAACTCACGAACCAACAGTCCTGTTCAACTCTCCTTCACAAGTATGGGTACAGGATGGGTAAAGTTCAGAGTTGGGAGACAGCCAATGAGAGAGCAACTTGCGCATTGTTTGATTGTTTGAATGGCGCGTTTGAATTTTTAATTGGCACGTTTGAATTTTTGAATGGGGCGTTTGCTGCTTTTCGTAAGAAGAGGTTGTTTCGTATACAGAGGACGAAAATTTAGGAAACTGTTTTTCGTAACCTGGATTTTTAGTATTCAGAGGTTTTCGTAAGTAGAGGGCCGACTGTATTTACTTCCAGTTGCTCTTTTGCGCATGTAATATGATGCATGGGGTTTTACTTCCAGGTACAAAATTCGCGGATTATCTTCATTCGCGGGAGGGGCCGGAACCGACCCCTCGTGAATATTGAGGGCCTACTCTATTTGCTATATCAGGCACATTTATGGTGGAAGGAAAAAATTCCACTAGAAGTAAGATTTAATAGGAACCGATATCTGACTCCTTACTCGAATGCAGTGGTGCACACTAGAGATTTTAAAGAAATGTTGTTGACAAAGAGGTCAGTTGGGTGGTGTTAAGATTGTTCAACAAAATATGTCTTGTAATTTAAATTTTTAAAAAAATATTTATTTTGCATATGAATTTGAGGATTGTATACAGTCGACCCTCTACTTATGAAAACCTCTGAGTATGAAAAATCCAGGTTACGAAAAACATTTTCCCAAATTTTCATCCTCTTTTTAAGAAAACACCCTCTTTTTACGAAAAGCACCAAACGCGCCATTCAAAATTCAAACAGTGTGCAAGTTGCTCTCTCATTGGCTGTCTCCCAACATCCCGCACCGCTGGCCTCCCATTGACCAGGAGGGAGCTGACCTGTACCCATACTTCCTGTTTGTCACACGTGTGAAGGAGAGTTGAACAGGACTGTTCGCTTGTTTTGAGATTGATCATGTAGCATTATATTTCGTTATCCCCGAAACCCCTCTACAATTGGGGTGATATTTAAGCAGAAGGAGACCTTAAAACGGCAATACAGTGATGGAGGCGATTATTTTGGCCGATATTGAAGCAGAAGGAGCAAGAAAGCAGAGTGCTCCATGGGACAAGACCTCCGATCTCAAAAGGAGGCAAGTTAATTTTGAATCAGGACCTCTGATCTTTCAAACAGGTACTGTAATTCTGTTTTAAAGACAACATCCCATCCATTTAAGCATTTAAATAGAATTGCTCTGTCTGCTACGCGTTGCGTGTGGGTGGAGCCCGCATTCGACAAAACACACCAGAGAGAGATAGAGTTGTGTGTGTGTGTGTGTGTGTGTGTGTGTGTGTGTGTGTGTGTGTGTGTGTGTGTGTGTGTGAGAGAGAGAGCGAGAGAGAGAGAGAGAGAGAGAGAGAGAGAGAGAGATTGAGTCTTGTATGAAATATCTGTCAAAAGTAAAGGAACATTATTTATTAATATATATACATACACACAGTGGTACCTCACCTTATAAAATTGATCCGTTCCAGCGACTTTATCGTGACCTGCATTTTTCGTAAGTTGAACCGCATTTTACATGTAAAATGCATGATTTGTTCCAAGACTCCTAATACTACCCCATAAACCTTTTAAAATTATAAAAGTACACCAATTTTGTATAAAATATGTGTTAAATGTAAAAGAAACGTATTTATATTTTTTTCAATTTCTCGAACCACCCATGCAATGCTTCAAAAACCTGGGGTTGCTGGTCCGAAGAACCCTCACCCTCCTTCACGAGGTCCTTAAATATGGCGGTTCCTTTTTCCAAAGTAATTGCCTCTGTCACTGTATCTCCGCTTTTAAGGCCTCCTTCTGCTTCAATATCGTCCCGATTGTAGAGGGGTTTCGGCCATACTTCTTTGCAATTTCACTCAACCGAATGCCACTTTCATATTTTTTTATCATCTCCTGTGTTACTTTTATTGATAACGGAGCCCGCGTCTTCTTTTAAGTCTCACCGAAATCACTTTTTTGGGGGCTCATGAGTAATAATGAAAAATAACGTTACAATAAGCCAGTGCTTCTCAAATAGTGGGGCACGCCCCCCTGGGGGGGGCGCGTGTGACCCAGGAGAACATGCTTTTTTTCCGCCATACTACAAGAAAGTGTAATTGCACATCCACTCCAGTAGTTGGCAGTGGCGCCCTCATTGCCCATTGTGCGCAGCGAGTATTTCTCTGCTGTTGCTGCACTGAAGACCAAGTCCAGGTCCCAGCTAAACATTGAGCAGGAGCTGAGAGTTGCAGTGTCATGCTTCAAACCTCGCTTTGAGAAGCTGTGCGCTGCAAAACGTGCTCATTGTAGCCATTAATCTTGGCTTCCTCATTTTGAGAAAAAAAAATCAGCACAAATTGTTCTATTTGTTCTTGTTTTGTAGGTTAAAGTGTTTATATATTGTGCTCCTGAGTTAATGTTTCTGAAGTCAATTTGAATTAATTATTTATTGATTTTATTTTCAGCAGCAAATGGTGTGGTAAGTTTGTCAAAAATGTAACAAGGATATTATTATTTTTAAATTTAAGGCAAATTGATGCACTTTCTTTTACAGACTAATAAAAAATGTTAAAAAGTTATTCTTGTAAGTTGAACTATATCTCTTTCTTTTTGTTTTATTTATGTTAACAAGGATACGATATAATGAAGAGATATACCTGTAACTATATTATAGAAAAAAGTTATAATTTATAGTTGCGGCAGAAAGTGGGTGGTGGGGGGGCGCGAATTGTTTTCTTCTTGCTAGGGGGGCGTAACAGAAAATAATTGAGAAGCACTGCAATAAGCACACTCAAAAAAAAAAAAAATCAGAAAACTCAAAAACCAACAGTACAACTCTCCTTCACGCTTTTGTCTGATAATGGGTCGAAGGCACATGAAAAGTATTAAGGGTACAGTACTGTATTGTGGAGATTCAGCTCCCTCTAAGCCAATGGGAGGCCAGTGGGGCGGGGTGTTGGGAGACAACCAATGGGAAAGCAACTTGTGCATAGTTTGAATGCTTGAATGGCGCGTTTTAATTTTTAAGTTTTGGAAAATACGTTTTGTTAATCTGAATTTTTCATTTGGTGAGACTTTCGTAAAGGGTATATATATATATATATATATATATATATATATATATATATATATATATATATATATATATATATATTTACATACATACATACACACACAGTCGGCCCCCAACTTACGAAATGAATCCATTCCAGAGCCCTTTTCGTATTGTGGGGATTTCCTAAGTTGGGGTCGCATTTTACATGTTAAATGCCTAATTCGTTCCAAGGCTCCAGTCTTTGGACTGGATAAACCCTTTAAAAATGATAAAAGTACACCAATTTTGTATGAAATATGTGTTAGAAGTAAAATGAAATTATTTATTAAACAATTTAAACATTTTATGAACATATTAAACCATTTTATTAACATATTTATTAAATAAACCATGATTACACATTCTTTATTAACACACACATACACCTCTCTCTCTCTCTCTCTCTCTCTCTCTCTCTCTCTCTCTCTCTCGCTTGCTACGGGCCCAACCCACAAGGTGTGGAATTCAAAGTGCATTCCCTGCTTGACAGTTGGAAGGTCCAAACTCAACATTAACTTGATTCCTTGAGGGATAGGAATTGCCGATGAGCTCAAATGCACCCATATTTATTAAACATTTACTGAATTAAACAACTTAAAAATTAAACTCAAAACGAAAGAGTTAAGTTTCCTTCTATCTCTATCTCTCTCGGAATCAGAGTACCTGTTTGAAAGATGAGAGGTACTCACTGTATTTCTGCTTTAAGGTCTCCTTCTGGTTCTGCATCATCCCTCTTAGCCAATGGGAGGCCAGCGGGGTGGGATGTTGAGACAGCCAATGACAGCGCAACTTGCACACTGTGTGAATTTTGATTGGTGCATTTGAATTTGTAATTTCTTTTCGTAAGAAGGGGTTGTGTTCGTATCCCAGGGAAGAAAATGATCTTCGTAACCGAGAGTTTTGTACCCAGGGGTCTTCGTAAGTAAAGGGCTGACTGATATACATATATATATATATATATATATATATATATATATATATATATATATATATATATATATATATATATATATATATATATATATATATATATATACAGTGATACCTCAGCTCACGAATATAATTGGTTCCCAGAAAGTGTGTGTAAGGCGAAAAGTTCGTCTTCCGAACATTTATTTCCCATAAGAAACCATTAAAATGAGAATAATCTGTTCCCAGGTCCCCATAAAACATAATTTTCTCTTAAATAAGCCTTAAAACTACACAAAAATATACCGTATTTTATGTATAATGAATGTGCTATTGTATTGTAATTAAAGAAATAAACTGTACTGTATAATAAAGTCGTTTTATTTACCTTTGTGATGGTAGTTGATGGTTTGATGGAATGGAGTGGGAGGAGGAGGGAGGGAGGGACTTACTGTTTGGAAGGAGTGTTTGGAAACACCTACTGTTTGGAAACACCCTTTGCCACACACGCACCCTTAATAGCTTCCTTGTTCTTAAGGATGGTAGCAATGGTAGACTTAGCGTACTGGTACTGGGATGCTAAGTCACACAAACGTACACCTCGTTCGTGTTTTTCAATTATCTCCGCCTGTGGTGGGGTCTTTCTCGGTCCCATAATAGCAAAAGTACACTCAATATGGTCCAAAATGTCTATCAAACACAAACCACTTCCGCACTCAAAGAAAGGGGGTGACGAACTGTGACGCCGTGAACGTGCGTCAGCTTCTCGCTGTTCGACCGCGTGGTTTGGTTCGTCCGCCGAAAACTAGTTCGTCAGCAGAGACTATATGCTCGCAAATTTAATGTTCTTGAGGCGAAAAGTTTGTGATCTTAAGCGTTCGTCAGCGGAGGTTTTACTGTGTGTGTGTGTGTGTATGTATATATATATATATATATATATATATATATATATATATATAATTTTTTTTTTTTTTTTTTTTTTTTTTTTTAATTTTACATGATGTCCACCTACAACTGATCATTGCAGGATATATGTCAGTGAAGTTGTATTCACTTTTACTTCCGCACTATCCATGGTCTTATCAAGATTGTTACACTGCAGACAATGGCTTTCTGTATGAAGGGTGTGAAGACCTCATTGTCACAACATCATGATGATCATCATCTTCGGATTGATTCAGAATTAGGTCGCGGGGCAGCAACGTAAGCAAAGAGGTCCAGACATCCCTCTCCCCCGCCACTTCTGCCAGCTATTCAGGGGGCACACCGAGGCATTCCCAGACAAGCCGAGAGACATAGTCCCTCCAACATGTTCAAGATCGACCCTGGGGTCTCTTCCCGGTTGAACATGCTTGAAACACCACACCAGGGAGGCGTCCGGGAGGCATTCTGACTAGATGCCCGAGTCACCTCAACTGGCCCCTCTCAATGCGGAGGAGCAACAGATCTAATCTGAGCTTTCCCCGGAGGGTAGAGCTTCTCACCTAATCTCTAAGGGAGAACCCTGCCACCCGACAAAGAAAGCTCATTTCAGCTGCTTGTATCCACGATCATGTTCTTTCGGTCACTACCCAAAGCTCGTAACCATAGGTGATGGTTGGAACATAGATTGTCTGGTAAATTGAGAGCTTCGCCTTGCAGCTCAGCTCCTCCTTCTCACCACAAAGGACCAGTACAGGCTCCATTTATCAGCAGAGGCTGCAGCGATCCGTCTATCGATCTCCCGCTCTATCCTTCCCTCACTCATGAACAAGACCTCAACGTCTCGACTGCACCTAGAAATTCTGTCCAGAAAAATTATGAACAGAATTGGTCACAAAGGACAGCCTTGGCAGACTGCAGCCTTCATTGGAAACAAATTCGACCTGTTGTTACCAATACGGACCAAACTCTGTGCTACGTATGAGTATGAGTACGTATGAGTGCTACGGCCATGACGAAAATCATATTGATCCGAGGTTTAACCATCGGTTGGATCCTGCTCTCCAGTACCCTTGCATAGACTTTCCCAGGTAGGCTGGTTTACCAATCCAGAGGTACAGCCCCCGATGACCACGCGATGTTGCAGCAACATGTCAACCAAGACAGTCCTACATCATCCAGAGCCCTGAGTCATTCAGGATGGATCTCATCCAACCCCAGAGCTTGACCACCGATGAGCTTTTTGCTACCTTAGTGACCTCCAGTGATGGGCAGACCACCGCCCAAACCCCCAGGGTCTTCCTCCTCCATGGACGGCATGTTGGTGGGATTGAGGAGGTCCTCAAAGTATTCCATCCACCTCTCAATTACATCCCCAGTTGAGGTGAGAAGTTCCCCAGCTCCACACTGCTTCCCTCTCCTGAGATGTCGAATGGTGGTCCAGAACCTTTTCAAGGCCAACCGATCATCACTTTCCGGGCTCTCACTGAACTCCTGCCACACCCGAGATTTTGCATATACTACAGCCTCGGCTGCAGCACGTTTGGCTTGCCAGTACCTGTCTGCTTTCTCGGGAGTTCCACAGGCTAATAAAACCCGATAGGCCTCCTTTTTCAGCTGGACGGCCCCGTTCACCACAGGTGTCCCCCACCCGGTTCGGGGGTTACAGCCAAGACAAGCACTGATGACCTTCCGGCCACAGCTATGGACTGACGCCTGAGCAATGGAGGCACGAAACATGGCCCATTCGGATTTCATGTCACTCGCCTCCTCCGGGTCTTGGTTGTAGCTCTACCGGAGGTGGGAGTTAAAGGCCTCTCGGACAGGAGACTCCGCGAAATGTTCCCAGCAGACCCTAATTACACACTTGGGCTTGCCAGGTCTGGACGGCAGCCTCCTCACCATCAAAGCCAGCTCACCACCTAGTGGTGATCGATAGACAGCTCAGCTTCCCTCTTCACCCGAGTGTCCAGAACATGCGGCCACAAGTCCTGTGACACGACTACATAGTCACTCATTGAACTGCGACTTAGAGTGTCCTGGCGCCAAGTGCACTTATGCTCACCATTATGTTCAAACATGGTGTTCATGATGGACAAACTGTGACGAGCACAGAAGTCCAACATTGAAACACCATTCGATTTAAGACTGGAGAGGCCGTACCTACTGATCACACCCTTTCCAGGTCACACTATCATTGCCCACATGGGGAGTCTCCCAAGACAACGAGCCAGTCTCCCGAGGGAGCGTTCTCCAACTCACCCCCTAAAGACTCCAGAAAGGGTGAGTATCATTTGGTGCATGAGCACAAATAACAGTCAGGACCCATTCCCCCACCCGAAGGCAGAGGGAAGCTACCCTTTCATCGATCAGGAAGAACCCCAACGCTTGGGCACTGAGACGGGGGGCAACAAGGATGCCCACACTGTCTCGCAGCCTCTCCCATGGGCAACTCCAGAATGGAATAAGGTCCAGCCTCTCTTGAGATGGGTGGTTTCAGAGCCCAAGCTATGCATTGAGGTGAGCCCAACTATATATAGTCGGTATCTCTCCACCTCACGCACCAGCTAAGGTTCCTTCCTCGCCAGAGAGGTGACATTCCATGTCCCAAGAGTCAGTAACCGCGGATCGGTCTGACAGAACCCATGTCTTCGGCTGCCACCCAACTCACATCGCACCTGACCTCTATAGCCTCTCCCACAGATGGTGGGTCCATGGGAGAATTGTCACAATATGGTCACAACATTTTGCCTATAACATTGGAATCGCCAGACTGCATTGCCATCAGCTCGTTTCTGCCCTGCAGTGGCCTGGCAAGCTGTCGAGGGTATACGCTGCCTTCATCCAGAGTTGACTGAGATGGGCGCCAGCCTCCCTGTGACCCTAACTAAGATTAAACTGTTTGATACATCAAACTCTGACTTTGGACATTTGCCCCCCTGCTTAATGCAGAATTAATAATCTCCTCCTTATTTTATAAGAAATAATTTCCTTAGTTTATAATTCTTTTAATTATATTTTGTGAATATTTCAGTATTGTTAAAATGAATATTAAATAGCCATATGTCTAAATATATGTATTTTTAAATCACACAGGCTTTCAGAGGGTGTCCTCTGGTGTACAGTAACCCATATTCAGCAGCTGTCATATTGGTGTACACATTGTATGAGGCAATCCAAAGCCTAACTGATCATTAGAAAGCTCTTCTGAAATTATGTCCACAAAAATAAAATTTGTTGCGCTGATTGTTCTTCGTAATGCTAATTGAATCTCTGGACATTCAGCATATGTGTGCATTTGACTCAGTGCTTCGATTCATTGAAACGAACTTGGTGTTTTTATCCAACCATGAATGGGAAACTTTGTGACAAAGCTCAGTATTTATTGAAGCAAGCATGAAGTCAACGGTAGGGTTGGCACATAGTGGCACAGAATAGCCATCAAGGTCATATCACATGCTCATAAATGTGTGTTTTGGCGGTTGACTGCTGCAGTTTAATTGTGTGGGTTTTTTTTTTTTTTTTAAGAAATGCATAGTTAACTCAGTAAGTGGAGACATATTGCCCTGATTTTGTAGAACTCCCCAACTACTGTTCATCCAATTTTAAGTTTTTTTTCCCCCCAAAAGTCAAATTTTGAATTTAGACGCACCTACGTAGTACGCTGTAATGACGCTGCATGTAATGTAATGACGCTGCATTCATTGTTTACAAACTACGGACTGAGTGTATATATATATATATATATATATATATATATATATATATATATATATATATATATATATAAAATATAATTTTCTGAGTAGATCCTTCCGTAGGAGAGTGCTCAATACTTTTTGGTAGAGCAAATAACAATATAAATAAAAGGACAGGACAAAGACTTTCTATTGAAACTCCATTTATCACTACAGATCTGTTTTGAGGGATGGTGAAACTATCCTCTCTCTTCAGGTGATTATAGAGGAATAGAAAGTCTTTGTCCTCTCCTTTTATTTTTATTATATAGAGATATATATATATATATATCTCATTTATATAGCATGTTACCCTTGTGTTAAGATGTCATCTCTGTGATCTTTGTGTTTACACTGTTTTGCGGACTTTAATAACCCTGAGAAAATATGGTTGGTCAGAAGCATAAGCCTACTAGCATGGGTGTCTCACACATAGATGAATTAACTATCTGCTCAGATCGGCCCGATCTTTATGGTTATTATCTTTTAGCGGAATCCTAAATACAAGCCAGTGTCTCTCCCTCACTCCGGTCCCAAGCCCGGATAAATGCAGAGGGTTGCATAAGGAAGGGCATCCGGCGTAAAACAAATGCAAAATAAAAAATGCGAGTCATATCAAGAAAATTCATACCGGATCGGTCGAGGCCCGGGTTAACAATGACCGCCATCAGTGCTGTCAACCAACAGAGTGCTGGTGGAAATTGGACCAAAGACGTTGACGTTGGTCAAAGACGTTGAAGGAGAGGCGGGAGGCGTGTCCGTAGGCAGAGAGAGAGAAGAGGAAAGGCAAAAGTCGAGAACTGAAAGTAGGGACTTTGAATGTTGGTACTATGACAGGAAAAGGTAGAGAGATGGCTGACATGATGCAGAGGAGGAAGTTGGACATACTGTGCGTTCAGGAGACCAGGTGGAAAGGTAGCAAGGCTAGAAGCATAGGAGCAGGGTTTAAGCTGATTTTTCATTGTGTGGATGGGAAGAGGAATGGAGTAGGAGTCATCTTGAAGGAGGAGCTAATCAGGAATGTTCTAGAAGTGAACAGAGTGTAAGTCAGAGTGATGTGTCTCAAGTTAGAAATTGAAGGCATGATGTTAAATGTTGTTAGTGCTTATGCCCCACAGTCAAGATGTGAGCTAGAAGAGAAGGACAGATTCTGGAGTGAGTTAGATGAAGTGATGCAGAATACCCCCAAAGATGAACACACTCCTGCACTTCCTCATTCCACCACCAAGTCTCCTTATCTCCTCTCCTTCCAGATGACACACCAAGTATTCTCATACCTGTCTCCCTGATCACATTTGCTGTAGTTGTCCAGTCATCTGGAAGCACTTCCTGACCACCCAAAGCCTGTTTCAACACCTCCTTGAAGACAACACACCACTCCTTCTTTTTCAGCTTCCACCACTTTGTCTTCTGCTCTGCTTTTGCCTTCTTCACCTTCCTCACCATCAGCGTCATCCTGCACACCACCATCCTATGCTGTTTGGCAACACTCTCACCTGCTACTACTTTGCAGTCACTGACTTCCTTCAAATTACATCGCCTGCACAAGATGTAGTCTACCTGTGTGCTCCTACCTCCGCTTTTATAAGTCACTCTATGCTCCTCTCTCTTCTGGAAGAAAGTATTTACCACAGCCATCTCCATCCTTTTTTGCAAAATCTACCAACATCTGTCCTTCTGCGTTCCTGTCCTGGATACCAAACCTGCCCATCACTTCCTCATCCCCTTTGTTGCCTGCACCAACATGTCCATTGAAGTCTGCCCCAATTACCACATTAATATGGGTGTGGTTGTCCTTTTGGGAAAGCTAATAGAACTATAGATTATTCAGGCCTTCTTTGACAGTAGCAGCTTAGCAGGTTAGGAGGTGTGCTGGTGCATGGCAGAATTAATTCAACCCAAAGGCCTGAGTTCAAATCCTGGATTGCTTATTTTATTTAATTTATTTATTAATTGATTTATTTGTATCAATTTAATTTATTGTTTTGGTTTGTATAATTTGTCTTGGTGGAAAACAGACATGGCACATGTTTAACTAATCCAGGACACTGCAGACATACGCAGCTATATGTAGGTTTCTATTATGAACTATATCAGTGTGGATATTCTGAGAAACCGGACTTGTTGGATTTTTTCCTCACTGGTCTGCCATAGGTGTCAGCAGATGCCAATAGGCATCTGGAGACTGACATCTCCCCGAAAGAATTGCTGGTGGCACTGCAGAGCCTCAAACCAAGGAAAGCTCAGGGTATAGACGGCCTGCCGGCCGACTTCTATAAAGCTTTCTGGGTGGAGACCAGTGAGGACGGCCGTTCTCAGGGACAGTCTGCTGAAAGGCCGGCTACCTCTATGTTGCAGGAAAGCAGTCCTCACCCTCCTGCCAAAGAAGAGGGATCTGCAAGAACTAAAAAACTGGTGACCAGTGTCCCTCCTCTGTACTGACTACGAACTCCTTTCCAAAGTCCTGGCGAACAGGTTGAGGAAAGTGATGGAGCAGGTCGTTCATGTAGACCAGACCTACTGTGTACTGGGAAGGCTGATAACAGACAATGTCTTTTTAATTCGGGACGTTTTGGACCTCTCCAAATCATTGGGAATGAAACTTGGTCTCATTTCGCTAGACCAGGGGTCGGCAACCCGCGGCTCCCGAGCCGCATGCGGCTCTTTCATCCTTCTGCTGCGGCTCTGCGTGGCTCGGGAAAATAAATTGCAAGTATCCGATTTTAAGTATATTGTAGGGAGCTGAGTAGAACAATCAATACACTGCTTCTGTCTGCTGTGCAATGGACAACTGACAGCTACTTTTATTGTGACATGTTCAACACAACGTAGACAGCACTTGACGTGTCAGCAGGCAGATTTGACAGCCGGCATGCGCGGAAAGCCCAGCAACACCAAAACTGCACAATATCTTAAAGTATTTTATTTGTGTCTGTTCGTTTGTTTAATTGTAGCTGTAAATTGTATGATTATTGTGATCTGTAAATATTAAAATAAAATAATATATATATAGATTGTATTATTTTTCGTCGCTTAAATATGCGTCACACTCTCAGACAGCCCGCCAAAACGCCGTACATTTATCGAGACTTTCAACCCTAGGTAGGCCACGGATGGATAAATCTAAGAAAATAAAAATATTTGAAGAAAACAGAGCATTTAATGATGCATGGGCAGATTCATTTGCAAAAGGTTCAAATCACCTTCAGTTTCGTTCATTACTGGATGAGGTGGCACGTACTCTGATCTGATGCATAACAGAGTGCGGTGGCTGTCCAGAGGAGAAGTGCTGAAACGCTTTGCTGCAACTCTGGGAGAGGTGAAGACTTTCATGAGCAGCAAAGGACTCACCTTTCCTGAGCTGGAACGGCAGGAGTGGCTGGAAAAGCTGTATTTCATGGTGGACATGACGGCAAACCTGAATGCGCTGAATACTTCAGGGGAGAGGAGGCACAGCGCTACACATGCTGGAAGAGGTGTTGGCGTTTGAGCGCAAGCTGACAGTGTTTGTGAGAGATTTAGAGAGAGGAACACTGTCTCACTTCCTCCTTAAGGGGAGTTCAAACAAGCGAACAAGGTGATAAATTCAGAGTATTTGCAGTCTGTAATTACTACAATGCAAGCATCGTTTGGGAAACGATTCCAAGAGTTTAGAGAGGAAAAAGCTACATTATCCTTCCCGTCGCTCCCCTGACCATCGACCCATCCCTGTTAAATGTGTCTGCATTTGCAGGTGTAAGTCAACCTGATCTTGAGCTGGCTGACATAGCTGACAGAGATATATGGGTGTCTGAGTTTGAGCATGATATATATATATATATATATATATATATATATATATATATATATATATATATATATATATATATATATATATATATATATATATATATATGCGAACATATTCATTTCAGATGTCAAAAAGTGTTTGCGGCTCCCGGTGTTGTCTTTTCCGTGGAAACCGGGTCGAAATGGCTCTTTGAGTGTTAAAGGTTGCCGACCCCTGCGCTAGACCAAGAAAAGGCATTTGATCGGGTTGAGCACGCATGCCTATGGCATACGCTAGAGGGTTTTGGGTTCAGCCCTAGTCTCATTGCCTGGATACGGACCTTGTATGGCAACATTGAGAGTATATTAAAAATCAACGGTGGTCTGACCGCTCCTTTTAAAGTGCAGAGGGGTATCAGGCAGGGTTTCCCCCTGTTGGGCATGCTGTACTCCTTTGCAATAGAGCCTCTCCTGCACCGACTCAGAACGGGTCTCTCTGGTTTTAATGTCCCGAACTGCGTTTCGACTTTTAAACTGCCCGCATATGCGGACGATCTTATCATTGCTGTAAATAACCAGAGAGACGTTAATTTTTTAACCAAAACTGTCGAAGATTTTAGTGCCATTTCATCAGCCAAGGTAAACGGGGGAAAAAGTGAAGCTCTGTGGGTGGGGGACAAGCCACGAGGTCTCGTCCTGCCGGGCAGTCTCACCTGGAAAAAGGGTGGAATCAAGTACCTGGGAATCTACCTTGGCGATGGAAAAATGTAAATAAAAATTGGGAGAAAGTGCAAGGGAGGCTCAAAAAGTGGAAATGGATACCGAAAATATCTTTTAAAGGTCGTGTTTTAATTATTAATAATCTGGTGGCTTCCATGCTGTGGCACCGTCTCTCCTGCGTGGAACCCCCCTTCGACCCTTCTCGTGAAAGTCCAGGCCGAGATCATCAGTTGTTTCTGGGACAAGCTGCACTGGGTCCCACAGAATGTCCTCTTCCTCCCAAAAGAGGAAGGGGGGCATGGTCTTATACATCTGACCAGCAGCGGAGCAACTTTCAGGCTCCAATTTATCCAGAGACTGCTGACCGGACCGAGAGTTCTGGTGTGGAGGCCCGCAGCGCGAGCAGTTCTGGCCCAGTGCCAGGAGCCGGGACTGCAGGACTCTCTCTTTTTAATGGAGTTAAGCAAATATGACCTACAAATATTTCCAGAGTTTTATCAAAGCCTTTTTAAAATCTGGGGACTTTTTAAAAATAACAGAACACAGGCACACGGCTCATACTTCTGGACTTTAAAGGAACCTGTGGTCTGTGGAACTCATTTTAATGTGCGACAGTCTGCGGGGCCGTCCGTCGCACAGCAGTTTGTCGCACAGCATATATATATATATATTATTGTTCATCTTTATTATTTACACATGAAAGACTCAATGTTACTGAAAAATAGATTCAGAATTGATATAAACCATTTCCAACTACTGAGAATCCACTTGAATCACATGGATTAGAGATATTCCTATTTCACTGACAAAAGTTAATCAAACATGGGGATACATTTTACACACAATACCATTAATGTTGAATATTAAGCACCGTTTTACTATTATAACCACTATGAAACTGATATTTTTTTAGAATATACTTCTTCTTATTATTATTTTCCTTTCGGCTGTTCAATTCTGGGGTCACCACAGCGAATCATCTGCCTTCATCTCACCCTATCCTCTGCATCTTCTTCTCTTCCTACAGACACGCCTCCCGCCTCTCCTTCTTCGATGTCTTCGACCAACAGTAGTCCAATTTCCATCAGCACTCTGCTGGTTAACAGCACCGATGGCAGTTGTTGTTAACCCGGGCCTCGACATATCCGGTGTGAATTTTTTTGATGTAACTTGCATATTTTATTTGGCATTTGTTTTACGTCGGATGCCCTTCCTGACGCAACCCTCTGCATTTATCCAGCCTTGGGACTGACGTGAGGGAGGGACACTGGCTTATGCCCCTCCCTCACAGACCATTTTGAATTAGTTGTTAAATAAAAGTCATAATATTAATAATTCCAAATTTTATGGAATTTACAGAAGATATATTACAGTTAATGCTGTTCACTTATTGATTTCACAGATGTCAGAATGGTAAGCAAATCATCTGCACTCGGAGTGATCTTGTATTGTTTTATATGATATTATATTATATTATATTCTGAACTGAAAAAATATATACTACGTGTGTATCCACACAGTCACTGTGTCTCTTGGTTTCCTTGTTTTTTTTCTGAGAAAAGTGAAGTGCAGCGTAATTCACAGAGTCCAAGTCAGGAACCTACAGGAAGAAAGAAGATGCAAAGAGATATAAATATATAAAAAAAAATTAAAAATAAAAGAAAATATGAAATTGAACAAGTGAATTTAACACTGATTGTTCTGTCAGTGGAATTTTTATTATTTGACAATCTTATTTATTTATTTATTAATGATAAGTCGTCTAACCAAGCAAGACACAGAAAAAATGTACAATATTTATAAATATATACATATATATATATATATATATATATATATATATATATATATATATATATATATATATATATATATATGTATATATATATTATGCATTATATTGTCATAACTGATGAATGATTAATTTAAAACCCTCTACTGAAGAGGTTCGGGGAAATTATGTTACTGTTTAAGAATTGTATGAAATGTTCACAAAATCCTACTTCATTAAATTTTAAAATTGAATATATTTGAAAAATCATTTTAAGTAAAAAAAAAAAAGTTGTTTTATTTATTTTTTTATGTATTGTTGTCAGACACATTTATTCTAAACAAACTAGAATGAATAATAGGGCAGTGGTGACCTAGTGGTATAGGGCTCTGGATCTAGGGTTGGGGGTTCGAGTCCCACTCACCACAAATTTGCCACTATCTCCCCAGTGCCCTAACCAGGTTATCAAAGGCTGGCCATGTCTCTCACTGTCTATTGTGTGAGGTTCATGTAAAAGAACCATTGCTGACTTTAAGCAAGAGGAGCTGCATAGCTGTCAGTGTGTTTCCGCCCTAGGATGGCCGGATGAGCTGTCCAGGGTGTACCCTACCCTCGCCTGGAATTAACTGGGATGGGCACCAGCCTCCCATGTGACCCTAATTAGGATTAAGCGGAAACTGACAATGAATAATATTGTGCCGAATCATTTTCTAAATGTAAATGCTGTGTGTTTGTATCCAGAAACCTGGAGTAATCAGATTCCCTTAAATTCATTGACAAAGTTAATTGTCTGTTGTTTAGGAGAAAAAAGGGTGCCTCTACTGGGGAAAAAAAATAAAAAAATACAAAAATGCTAAGATTTTATTTTGGCTGGAACACGAATACATTATTATTACAAGAATACATTATTATTATTGTCACCGAATTAGAACCCCCAAATATATATACATACACTAGTATCTGTCTGTCTTCCTTTCGGCTTTTTCCCTTTTTACTTGGGAGTCGCCACAGCGAATCATCCGATTCGCACGTTTGATTTGGGAGAGGTTTTTTTTACATCGAATGCCCTTCCTGTCACAACCCTTTTAGCAAAGGACAGAAACATGCTGACGACTTTGCAGCCTACTCTTTACGAATGTCAGCAATGGTTCTTTTACATGCCTCTCACCATAGACAGTGAGAGACATAGCCCGCCTTTGATAACCCAGTTAGCTGCACTGGGGGGGACAGTGACAACCTTGTGGAGAGTGGGACTCGAACCCCCAACCTTTGGATCAGCGATCCAGCACCCTATACCACAAGACCACCATTGGCCCATATATATATACTAGTATATACTAGTGTGTGTGTGTGTGTGTGTGTGTGTGTGTGTGTGTGTGTGTGTGTGTGTGTGTGTGTGTGTGTGTGTGTGTGTGTGTGTGTGTGTGTGTGTGTGTGTGTGTTGAAAGCCTCAAAGTTTACCTCATTGACATATGCTTCAGAACTTTCTGCAAAAAAACAAAAGATGATGATGATGATGATGATGATGATGATGATGATGATGATGATGATGATGATGATGATGATGATGATGATGATGATGATGATGATGATGTTTGTTGTTGTTGTTGTTGTTGTTGTTGCTGTAGTGATATTTTACCTCTGTTTGATTTTCTTCGTCGAAGTATGATGATGATCAGGATATTGAGAAAAATCGCATTCACAGAACCGAACACTACATTCAGCACAAAGTACACAGAACTAACCAAACCTTGGAGAAAAGAGTAAATAAACATTTTGATCATTAAACCTTCAAAGTAATTCAATATAAAATATACAAAAGTTTTCTAATATATACATAAATGCCAAACCTGTGACTTTATCCTCAGAAAGTGTTTTATTTTCCACTAAAAAAGAAATATAACTTTTACGTCAGGCTTCTCAGTCAACTTTTACTGAAACAATTTATGATAACTTTACCTTTCACTTGTAAATACGTCGAGTTACTGAAGATCATTTTATCTCTGAGTGTGGAGCTGCAGTAATAGAGTCCAGTATCAGAGACATTTACTGCAGCGATGGTGAGAGTCGAGTTCTTGTCCTGAACAGACATCACTATTCTCTCACTCTCAGTAAAGAAGTAACAGGGTTCTGATGGAGCTGATGTCCGAAACTTTTTACACCCAAGAAGAAGTGGAACTGAACCACATGTGTTTTTATACCAGAAGATGGAACCTGTAATAGTCAGATCATGGTGGCACCAAATACTGAATTTATCTCCAACCTCTGCCTCCAAAGTTAAAGAACTCAGAGTCTCTGAGAGTAAACCTGCAACAAAGATAATATATATATTGTTTCACAGGGACTGAACATTTTTAAGCAGTATGGCCGTAAGTGCTAACCAAGCCTCTAAGAACTCTGCATGGGCATTTAGCATGGAGCTCCCATAGCACAGCAACTCACAATGGAAGTTGCTGCGTGCTTAGTTGCCCAAAGCTGAAGCTGCTCATAGCTGTAGTAGGGTCGACCGATCATAGACGAGCATAGTGCAAAACATGAACAAACAAATAAAACAAATTAAAACGAACAAAGAAGCAATTTAACTCTGAGAACTCCACGACATTGCCCTCCAGGCAGCACCATCTTGGAGATGTCACTCCAGGTTCAATGTGAAATAACATGAAGCGTAATAAAGTTTATCCTTTTGGTATCATTTGTTAAACATGCTATAGAACATAATCTCATGCATAAACATTCTAAGAATTAACTTAGGTACTGTACTGGAATCTTCTTCTTTTCCTTTCGGCTTTTCCCTTCAGGGGTCGCCACAGCGAATCATCTGCCTCCATCTCACCCTATCCTTTGCATCTTCTTCTCTTACACCAACGACCTTCATGTCCTCCTTCACCACATCCATGAATCGTCTCTTTGGTCTTCCTCTAGGCCTTTTGCCTGGTAGTTCCAGCCTCAGCATCCTATTACCAATATACTTACTATCCCTCCTCTGTACATGTCCAAACCATCTCAATCTAGCCTCTCTGACTTTGTCTCCAAAACGTCTTACATGTGCTGTCCCTCTGATGTGCTCATTCCTAATCCTATCAATCCTCGTTACTCCCAAAGAGAACCTCAACATTTTCATCTCTGCTACCTCCAACTCTGCCTCCTGTCTTTTCCCCAGGGCCACTGTTTCTAACCCATACAACATCGCTGGCCTGAACACTGTCTTGTACACTTTTCCTTTCATTCTTGCCGATACCCTCCTATCACACATCACACCAGACACTTTTCTCCAACCATTCCAACCTGCCTGTACACACTTCTTCACCTCTTTTCCACACTCTCCACTGCTCTGGATTGTTGAGCCTAAGTACTTAAAATCCTCCACCTTCTTTATCTCTGCAGCCCCCTTCCCCCCCACACACACACACACACACACACAACCTCACCACTCCTGTTGGGTCCTTGTCATTCATACACATGTATTCTGTCTTACTGAGGCTAACCTTCATTCCCCTCCTTTTCAGGGCATACCTCCACCTCTCTAGATTTTCCTGCACTTGTTCTCTGCTCTTACTGCAAATCACAATGTCATCTGCAGACATCATAGTCCATGGGGAATCTTGGCTAACCTCGTCTGTCAGCCTGTCCATCACCAAAGCTAACAATAACGGGCTCAGAGGTGACCCCTGATGCAGTCCCACCTCCACCTTGAACTCCTCTGTCACACTGACAGCACACCTCACCACTGTTTTACATCTCTCATACATGTCCTGCACCACTCTAACATACTTCTCTGCCACTCCAGACTTCCTCAGCAAAATACCACAGTTCCTCTCTCGGCACCCTGTCAAATGCTTTCTTCAGATCCACAAAGGCACAATGCCGCTCCTTCTAACCTTCTCTGTACTTCTCTATTAACATCCTCAAAGCAAACACTGCATCTGTGGTGCTCTTTCTTGGCATGAAACCAAACTGTTGTTCACAAATGCTGACCTCTGCCCTTAGTCTTGTTTCCACTATTCTTTCCCATACGTTCATCATATGGCTCATCAACTTTATCTCTCTGTTGTTGCCACAACTCTGCACGTCTCCCATGTTCTTAAAAATAGGCACAAACACACTTCTCCTCCATTCCTCTGACATCCTCTTACTCTCTAAGACCTTGTTAAATGTTCATGTCAGAAAATCTACTGCTACCTCACTGAGACAACTTCCATACCTTCACCGGTATGTCATCAAGATCAACTGCCTTTCCATTCTTCATCCTCTTCAATGCCCTCCTCACTTCATCCTTACTAATCTTTGCTACTTCTTGGTCCTCAACAGTCACCTCTTCTCTTTTTTCTCTCTCATTTTCCTCATTCATCAGCTCTGCAAAAATATTCTTTCCATCTTCCCAGCTCACTTCTGTCATCAGTCAATATATTTCCCTCTCTGTCCTTTATCAATCTAACTTGCTGCACGTCCTTCCCACCTCTATTTCTCTGCTGTACCAACCTGTATAAATCATTTTCTACCTCTTTCTAACCGAGCATACAAGTCATCATACGTCCTCTGTTTGGCCATTGACACTGCTACCTTCGCCTTACGCTGTGTCTCCCTTTACTCCTGTTTACTCTCTTCAGTCCTCTCCATGTCCCACTTCTTCTTAGCTAACCTCTTTCTTTGTACACACTCCTGCACTTCCTCATTCCACCACCAAATCTCCTTATCTACTTCCTTCCAGATGACACACCAAGTATTCTCCTACCTGTCTCCCTGATCACATTAGCTGTAGTTGTCCAGTCATCTGGAAGCACTTCCTGACCACCCAAAGCCTGTTTCAACTCCTCCTTGAAGACAACCCGACACTCTTCCTTTTTCAGCTTCCACCACTTTGTCTTCTGCTCTGCCTTTGCCTTCTTCACCTTCCTTACCATCAGCGTCATCCTGCACACCACCATCCTATGCTGTTTGGCAACACTCTCACCTGCTACTACTTTGCAGTCACTGACTTCCTTTAAATTACATCGCCTGCACAAGATGTAGTCTACCTGTGTGCTCCTACCTCCACTTTTATAAGTCACCCTATGCTCCTCTCTCTTCTGGAAGAAAGTATTCACCACAGCCATTTCCATCCTTTTTGCAAAATCTACCAACATCTATCCTTCTGCGTTCCTGTCCTGGATACCAAACCTACCCATCACTTCCTCGTCCCCTCTGTTTCCTGCACCAACATGTCCATTGAAGTCTGCCCCAATGACCACTCTTTCACCTCTGGGGGTACACTGCATCACTTCATCTAACTTCCTCCAGAATCTCTCCTTCTCTTCTCGCTCACATCCTGTCTGTGGGGCATAAGCACTAACAACATTGACCATCACACCTTCAATTTCTAACTTGAGACTCATCACTCTGTCTGACACTCTTTTCACTTCTCGAACGTTCCTGACAAACTCCTCCTTCAAGATGACTCTGACTCCATTTCTCTTCCCATCCACACCGTGATAAAACAGCTTAAACCCTGCTCCTATGCTTCTAGCCTTGCTACCTTTCCACCTGGTCTCCTGAACACACAGTATGTCCACCTTCCTCCTCTGCATCATGTCAGCCATCTCTCTACCTTTTCCTGCCATAATTCCAACATTCAAAGTCCCTACTTTCAGTCCGAGACTCATGCCTTTCCTCTTCTCTCTCTGGCAATGGACACGCCTCCCTCCTCTCCTTCTTCGATGTCTTCGACCAACAGTAGTCCAATTTCCATCAGCACCCTGTTGGTTGATAGCACTGATGGCGGTCGTTGTTAACCCGGGCCTTGACCGATCCGGTATGTCATTCTTTCTTGTGATTCGCATATTTTATTTGGCATTTGTTTTACGCCGGATGCCCTTCCTGATGCAACCCTCTGCATTTATCCGGGCTTGGGACCGGCGTGAGGGAGAGACACTAGTTTGCCCCCCCCCCCCCCCTTCCCCACGGCTGCATTTTATATATATATATATATATATATATATATATATATATATATATATATATATATATATATATATATATATATATATATATACACATCTGTGGCTCTGGTGCATCACAGGTTTTTCTATAAAATTCATCAAAAAACAAAAAATGAAGGAAAAACGTTATGGAAAATGCGCAAAACAAGTCCAATTATGCTATCCCCCAAACAAAGAAAAACAAAAAAACAGCACAAACCCACTATCAAAACTACTAACCATACTTTTTTTTTTTGTGAAGTGTGCATCTGAGTGTGTGCACTACATGCGCATTTGTGTCTGTATTTATATTTTCTATTTACATCTAATGCATTATTTTTGAATGTTTAATTGTTATTAAAAGCATTTAGAACATTGAATATGTGTTTATTGATATTATAAACACATACACATGTATGTACATGTCAGTTGAGGAGTTTGGGGGGTTGATCCACCCCACGGAATTTGGTGGTCGCGGGGGAACTCAATCCCAATTAAAAGCGCAAAGTGAGAGATCCTTGTATACATACTGTGTATTGGGTTGGTGTTTTTTCTGTGTATCGGGGTGTGTATTTTATCTTTGTTTTTTGTTTTTTTTGTTTTTTTTTTTTTTTTGGGGGTGTATTTTATATGTGAATTGGGGTGTGTATTTTAGCTGTTTATTGTTGGGGTATATTTTATCTGCTATAGGGGTGTATTTTTCTAGTGTATGTGTGAATTGTATGTGTTTAATAGGTGTGTGTATTTTATCTGTGTATTTGGGTGGTGTATTTTATCTGTGCTCAGGGGTGTGTTTTATTTCCGTCTATTTCGGGTGTGTTTTTTTTTTTTTATGTACGTATAGGGGTGTTTGTTTTCTCTGTGAATTGATGTTTGTATTTTAGCTGTGATAAAGGTTGTGTATTTTACTGTATCTTTAATCAAAATTGAGTACTTGTGTAATTTATTCCCCTTCTTCAGCTAAAAATTAAATGTGACTATTGTGACAATATTTTTTCTTTACTTCTTTTATTGTTTCTTGAAGCCAAAATGTTTCCATTTGAAATGACTTTAATTTTGTGTCATGTCTGTGATCTGCCTTTTTTCTTCAAAATGAAACTACTGAATGAAGATCCTCTGAGACTGGTGATTCCATATCTTTTCCAAGGGGTTGTATTAATAATTTTATTCTTTTTGTGTAATGTTTCTTTTTCTTTCTTTCTTTTTTTTTATTAAGATAAACTATGTCTGAAAGCTGGTGAAAGCAGATCATCATTTTTCGCTCTTGAAAAAGGAAAAATAAATTATAACATCGTATTCCTATTGTTTTTTTCAATGGACTCCACTAAATATTACTAAATAAATAAATTTTATTGATTTTATTGAAATAATATAATTTATTGATACGTTCCTTGAAGCTGTATTCACATAGAAAAGTTAGCATGGCTACAACACAGCAAGAAGGTCCTGGGTTTGATTGCCAGCTTGGGCATTGTGTGGAGTTTGCATGTTCTGCCTGTGACTGTGTGGGTTCCCTCCAGGTTCTCAAGTTTCCTCCCACATTCCAAAAACATGCACAGTAGGTTAAATGGCTGTTCCAAATCTTCCACAGGTGTAAGTGTTAATGATCATATGAGTGTTGGTCTTGTGATGGCCTGGCAAGCTGCCCAGGGTGTATCCTGCCCTCACCCAGAATCGGCTGAGGTGGACACCAGCCTTCCCACGACCCTAATGAGTATAAAGTGGTTCAGAAAATGAATGGATGAATTTATAATATGTAATGTAATTTAATCATTAACCCCAAATCACATTTTAATTAAAAAAAAATATGTACAAGTGTTGTGAAAGGAAATAATTGCACATCTCTTGCTTTGTCCCAAAATGTGATTTATCACCCCCCCCCAAAAAAAAAATAGATAGATAGATAAATAAATAAATAAATAAATAAACAATTTTGCCTCAGTCAAGTTTTAGTGAAAGTCTTTAATATGTATACATTTTCCTTTAACTGGGTTATCAAAGGCCGGCCATGTCTCTCACTGTCTATGGTGTAAGGCATGTAAAAGAACCATTGCTGACTTTCGACAAGAGTAGGCTGCAAAGCCGTCAGTGTGTTTCCGCCCTGCGGTGGCCTGGCGAGCTGTCCAGGGTGTACTCTGCCCTCGCCCTGAGTTGGCTGGGATGGGCACCAGCCTCCCCGCGACCCTAAATAGGATGAAGCGGTTACAGAAAATGATGATGATGATGATGACATTTTCCTTTCACTTGTATAAAGGTCGAGTAAGTGAAATGTATTAGTTCGAGTTCTCTACAGCTGCAGTAATAGAGTCCAGTATCAGAGAAATTTACTGCAGTGATGGTGAGAGTTTAGTTCTTGTCCTGAATAGACATCACTATTCTCTCTCTTAGTAAAGAAGGTACAGGATTCTGATTGAGCTTATGCCATAAACATTTCACACCAAAGAAGAAGTGGAACTGAATCTTTTGTTCATTCATTTTCTGAACCGCTTAGTCCTAATTAAGGTAATGGGGAGGCTGGAGCCCATCTCAGTCAACTTCAGCCACAGGTAGAGTACACCCTGGACAGCTTGCAAGATCATTGCAAGACAAAAACATGCTGATGACAGTGCAGCCTTCTCTTCAAAAGTCAGCAATGGTTCTTTTACATGCAGCTCACCATAGACAATGAGGCACATGGCCGGCCTTTAAAAACCCAGTTAGCTGCACACGGGGTGGACATGACAGAAATGACAACTTGGTAGTCGTCGTCATTGTCGACAGCCGTACGTCTCGAGAGACGATGGTGTAGCGCTATGGTAGGCATTTGTGGGAGTGACTGTAAAAGCCCACCATAGAGTGACGGTTTCTTAAACAATTACTGCATACAAAAGGGCTTTGAGGTGCCATGGGGGCTGCCCTTTCTTGAAGATGGATACTCTGAAAATCAAGTCATGGTGGCACCAAAAAGTGACCTACCTCCAAAAAGAGGTCAGAGTCTCTGAGAGTAAACCTGCATCCCAGAAAACTGCATAGACATAATTGATATGGCCGAGAAAATTCCTCAAATCTTAATTTGATCAAACATCTGTGGGATGTGCTGGACAAGGAAATCCAATCCACAGTTGCCCCATAGAGGATCGATTAACGATAATGTCTTGGTGTGATATAATAAAGCACAACTTTAGAGGTCTTGTAAAGTTCGTGCATCAGTCAACTTTTTTCTTAAAAAAAAGTATGTCCCTGATGAAGCAATTCAATAAGGAGACCAAAACTTACTTTTTATTGTTTTGTTATTTGCATATTTTCAGTAGATTGTCTTCCATTTTTGTAGCAACAACTACCCTTTCCCACCACATTGATTTTTCAGGTGAATTGGTGAGATCATTCTATAAAGGAATTCAGGGCACCATGAAAGATCAGGGAGATGTATGCGAGTGGTTTGAGCTCAAGTCCAGAGATAAACAAAGATTGATGTTGATGATTATGTTGACAGTTGGGGAAGGCAAGAACAGTATAAGGTGGAAGTTGACCTGAAAACTACATGATCTCGACTTTACTAATGATGTGGCTTTTCTCTCCTTCACAAGACAAAAAATGCAGCACAAGATAACTAAAATGAATGAAGAAGCCAATTGGGCCGATTCAGACTCAATCTGAGATCGGAAAAGAATTAATTCACAGAATGAAACAAAGGTTATCACTGGACACAAGATGTTAAGGATGTCGTGGAATTCACAAATCAGAGCGAAAGAGCCTCGTGTTACCCGTCTTTCTGTATGGATGGGGAATATGAAAGATAAAAAGGGAGACATGCAACCTCAAAAGTTCTACGTAAGTTGTTTATGTGGAATACCCCGTGTCCGATGGCAGGATCACATCAGGAATGAGGAGCTACTTGAAAGAGCAGGGATGAAACCAGTGAAATCAAAATCAGAAGGTGTGAGATGAATGGTGACCTCCTGAGGCAAGAAAGAGAAAATGATTGTAATGTGGCTATGACATGGACTCCAGATGAAAAGGATGACTTCAGACCACATGGAGAAGGATGATGGGAAATGAGAGTAGAGATGATGACTGGATCTTGTGGGATGATGAGCAGGTAGTATTTTCTGACAGAGATGTGGAAAAGCTCTGTGTTGCCCTCAGTTACATTAGCACAAGGAGGATAGGTACCATGAAATAATGTGTTTTTAAATAAAATGTCCAAGATTCTAAAATAACATGAATGAGGCACAGAACATTCATCATTCATTTTATAACAATTTATTCCCACTGGTGTGATGGTACCTCACACTGGGACTCAGTGGAGTCTCATTCATTCATTTTCTAATTACTTCTCATTAGGGTCGTGGGTAGGCTGTCACCCTCTCAGCCAACTTTGTGTGCACCTTGAACAGCTTGCCAGGCCACCACAGGGCACACACTCACACAGCTATTCCTACTCACACTCACAGTCAATTTGGATCAGCCAATTAACCTACTGTGCATGTTTTTGGACTGCGGGAGGAAACCGGAGTACCCGAAGGAAACCCACACAAGCACGGGGTCAACATGCAAACTCTACACAGAAACACCCGAGCGAGGAATCAAACGCTGGACTTCTTGCTGAGAAGTGGACATGCAAACCATTATTCTACAGTGCTACCTCAGTGGAGTTTTTAAATGTTTAAAGTTGCACTTACCGGTGTGCACCTGTCAGAGTGAATTAATAATATAAACTATAAGCACTACCTCAAAGCAGAGCTCCTCAAAAACTAATCTTTCCTGATATAAGTTGATGACAGAACGTGATATCATGTATAATAAAACAGCTTTGTACAACAAATATGAACACGAATGGTGCAGTGTCACATTTTTTCTCAATTTGATGATGCCACTGAATTTATTGTTTTAATTGATTGTAAATCACATTATGAAATGCTTTTTATGCTTGAAGTTTGACGTGTTGTTAAGAAACTGCTGTGTAAATAAAGATTGGTACACTCCATTATCTCGCATTCACTCTGGTTGACATTCAGAAAGAAGATCAACACCGAAAACAGACATGCTTTGTCACAAATATATATATATATATATATATATATATATATATATATATATATATATATATATATATATATATATATATATATATATATATTGCCATGCTGCACTAGAATCTACTCAATATTAACATTTATATTATTCTGGAGGTCACAGATTCTCAACAAGTGAGTCAACAACAACAACAGATTCTACTACTACTGCTAATACAAGACAAACAAAAACAACACTATCAACATTCTATAACAAATAAATAAAGGATTTAGTATCAAACTTTATGCCAAATGCTAGGAGATTAAGAATTTCAAAAATTATGTAAATATCCCAGGTGTCATATCGCAAAAGCCTGAATGCTAAACAATGCTTTCATTCTATTGTTGACCCAAAATTTTATTTTTTTAATCTACATAATTAATGAAAATGTATTTATCAGTAATTAAGATTATGGAGACTCACCCATGACACAGAGAAACACAGAGAAAGATTTAAACTGAATCATTGTGTATCAGTTGAGAGACAAAGAGGAAACTATGTGTTGGGTAAATCGTACCCGGCTTTATCAGTGTGTAGGGGTGGGGTTATTTATACAGACTGCACCACTTACACCCATAAACCCCCGAAAAAAGAACTAAACACACAAAATAATATTTCTCAGACTTTTTTACTTCAACAATACACTTCAGAATTCTCTCTCTCTCTCTCTCTCTCTCTCTCTCTCTCTCTCTCTCTCTCTCTCTCTCTCACACACACACACACACACACACACACACACACACACACACAAAATGTATAATATATGTAATTAGATGCATAATGTATATTTTAATAAAGTACTTTATGCCTTTCTCATTTGTAAGTGCTGTGCTCGACACAGTATATTTTGGTGTTTAATGTAGTTTTATATTTACTACTATGACTACTGCTACTACTACTAATAAAATAAATAAATAAATAAATAAATTGATTTATTATTATTATTATTATTATTATTATTATTATTATTATTATTATTATTATTGTTGTTGTTGTTGTTGTTGTTGTGGTTGTTGTTGTAAATAATAATAACAACAACAACAACAGCAACAACAACAACAATAATAATAATAATAATAATAATAATAATAATAATAATAATAATAATAATAATAATAATAATAATAATAATGATTTCAATTCAAAGTTTAATTTAGTATCTTACACCAGCGGCTTCCTCTTCACATTTTATTATAGAAGCTTCCATCCCTTATCTACACTGTTTATCCATCAGGGTTAAGGGGAAAACTATGGACAATCCTCGCTGATTTCAGGGGAGACGCGGGGCTACATAATGAACAGATCACAAGTCCATCACAGGACTAACACAGACAACAAGAAGACCAGTCATACATTCACGACTACGGTCGATACAGAGTAGCCATTTGACCCAGTGTGCATGTCCTGCCAGAGGAAGCAGAGTACCAGGAGGAAACCCATCTGAGCAAAGGGCGAACATGCAAACTCTATACAGAAAGACCCTTGGTTCAGATTCAAACCCCAACTCCTCACATTGTGAAGAGACAGCGGGAGTCACCATGCCCTCTTAATGTTTACACTGGAGGTACCGATCACAAACTTTTCTTCATCCTGCTCTTATTGGTGTTGTTGATGTGGACAGTTGGCTCTAAAAGTTCAACTCCTCCACTATTAGTAATTCTTCTTGTGGACAGCAGTTAGAATTTCATGGAGTTGATTTTGGCTTTTCAAGCTGAACACAGAACGATGACATTGTAACTTAAGATATTAAAATTTTATCTGAACCAGGATGTGTAGACAGAATCGAACAATGATTCTAAAGGGCAGTGGTTGTGCCGTGGTTAAAGCTCTGTTATTAAACTGTTGGGCCCTTAACTCTCAATTGCTTCTGACAATAATCACACAAAACTTTGCAGATTTTTATTTATACACAGTTTAAGTGATCCGATGAACAATTCCATCAAGCTATTTTTTTTTTTAAATTCTCAAACCAGAAACAGATTTTTTTTCATTTATTGAGACAAGCAAATTCAATAAAATTACCCACATCTGACTGTAATGTGTGCCAAAATACAACTATTTTAATAATTTGTTCATATTATATGTGAATGCTGTATAAATTTTGCACATCAACCATCACTTAAACTTTATTATTTCAAGATCATAAGGAACAAAGTCATTCGTGCTTGTCTGCTCCAAACTGAATGTGTGGGGAGTGTGTGAAAGGTTCAGATGATCAGAAGTGGAGAAACCACAGAACAGACATGGGGATGTGAGGTTTCACTGTTCTGATACCAGTCTCAATCAAAAATACACGTCAGTGTCAAAATATACCATGTGTCAGTGCTGTGGTTGGAAAATGAACAGAAACATCACTGGGTATGTTTGTGGTTTGATGGCTGCATCTGACTTAAATACAGATGTACAATTAAGAAACATTGAGCTGGTATAAAATAATTTTATGATTAACCTCAAAAATATATGTTGATATTCAGATATTCTGAAGAATATATATGGTATTTAATTGTAAAAAAATAAAAAATGAATAAAATAAATAATAATAATAATAATAATAATAATAATAATAATAATCAGATATTTCAATAAAAATTAGTAATGACAATTTTTCTGTAGCTTTATTAAAATTATAAAATAAAAATCCCTTTAGATCGTTATTCAAATGCTTCATTCAGTAAACTACTTCTGTTCATTTTATGCTTTGATTTTAAGGTTTTAAAATTATTTCAATATTTTCCCTCTTTTTTTAAATGGCTTGATTTTAGGCTACATTCCAAATTACCCATGATCCCTCAGACTTTCTGTAAAATATAACATTCCCCCTTGTGAATTCAACTCTAGATCACCTGGTGTGCTGTTTAGGCCACAGCCTGAGCTCAGTTGTTGTGCCAGTATAAGACGCAAAATAATGGCTATAGGATGTTTCTGATCCATCTTTATTTGCTTTGATGCATATTAAAAGAACTCTTCACCCGAGTATCCTGAACATGGAGCCGCAAGTCCGGTGACACGACTACAAAGTTGAGCATCAAACTGCGACCTAGAGCGTCCTGGTGCCAAATGCACTTATGGACACCCTTATGTTCAAACATAGTGTTTGTGATAGACAACCTGTGATGAGCACAGAAGTCCAGCAATGACACACCATTCGGGTTCAGACTGGAGAAGTCATACCTACCGATCAGACAATTCCAGGTCACACTATCGTTGCCCCATGAGCATTGAAATCTCCCAGGAAAACAAGTAAGTCTCCTGTGAGAGCGTTCTCCAACACACCACCTAAAGACTCCAAGAAGGGTGTGTACTCTGAACTGTCACTTGGTGCATAAGCACAAATAACAGTCAGGACCCATCCCCCACCTGAAGGCGGAGGGAAGCTACCCTTTTCATCGACTGGGGAGAACCCCAATGTTTGGGTTCCAAGATGGGGGCGACATGAATGCCCACACCGTCTGACCGCCTTACCCCAGCATATTCTGGACACTCGGGTGAAGAGGGGAGCTGAACTGTCAACCAATCACCCTCTGGTGATGAGCTGGTTTCAATGATGGAGGAGGCCACCCTCCAGACCTGGCAGGTCCAAGCGTGTAATTACGGTCTGCTAGGAATGTTTGGCGGAGGCCTTTGGCTCCCACCTCTGACAGAGACACAACAATGTCCCCAAGGAGGCGAATGACATGCAATCCAAAATGGGCCATGTTTCATGCCTCCATTGCTGAGGCAGCAGCCCATAGCTGTGGCCAGAAGGTCATCGGTGATTATCGTGGCAGTAACCCCTGAACCCAGTGGTGGGCACCTGTGGTGAAGGGGACTGTCCAGCTGAAAAAGGAGGCCAATCAGGTTGCATCTGCCTGTTGGACTCCCAAGGCAGCAGACAGGTACCGGCAGGCCAAACGTACTGTAGCTGAAGCTGTCGCAGAGGCAGAATCTTGGGTGTGGGAGGAGTTCAGTGACGGCCTAGAGAGTGATTATCAGTTGGACTCAGAAAGGTTAAGAACTGTAATCCGACGCTTCAGGAGGGGGAAGCAGTTTGCCACAAATACTATTTACAGTGAAAGTGGAAGTTGCTCACCTTGACTGGGGATGAAATACTTTAAGGACCTCCTCAATCCCATCAACATGCCCTCTGTGGAGCAGAAAAACCCTGGGGGTTTGGGCGGGGATCTGCCCATCACTGGAGTGGAGGTCACTGAGGTAGTCAAAAAGCTTCTTGGTGGTCTGGCTCTGGGGGTCTATGAGATCCGCCATGAATATCTCAAGACTCTGGATATTGTAGGACTGTCTTGGTTGACATGTCTCTGTAAAATAGCGTGGTCATCGGGGGCTGTACCGCTCGATTGGCAAATCGAGTTGGTAGTCCCCCTCATTAAAAAGGGGGACCAGAGGGTGTGTTTCAATTTTTGGGGAATCACATACCTCAGCCTACCCGGGAATGTCTATGCAGGGGTAATGAAGAGGAGGATCCAACCAATAGTCAAACCTCAGATTCAGGAGGAACATTGTGGTTTTCGTTCTGGCCATAGCACTCTTGACCAACTCTATATGCTCAACAGGATCTTGGAAAGGGAACGGGAGTTTGCCCAATCTGTCGACTTGTATTTTGTGGATTTGGAGAAGGCTTTTGACCATATCTCTCGGGCTATCTTGTGGGGTGTGCTTCAGGAGTACAGCGTTCCTGACCCGTTGCTATGGGCCATCCGATCGCTGTACCACAAAAGTCAGAGATTGGTCTGTATTGTTGACAACAGGTCAAATTCGTTTCCAGTGAGGGTTGGAATCCACCAAGGCTGTCATTTGTCACCAATTCTGCTCATAATTTTTGTGGACAGGATTTATAGGCGCAGCTGAGGCGTTGAGGGGTTCTGGTTTGGTGGACATTAGATCTTGTCTCTGCTTTTTGTTGATGACGTTGTCCTTTTGGCTTCATTGTGCAGGGACCTCCAGCTCTCATTGGAGTAATTCGCAGTCAAGTGTGAAACGACAGGGATGAAAATCTGCACTTCCAAATCCGAGGCCATGGTACTGTCGGCCAATGGTGGAATGCATACTCCGGGTCAGGAATGAGGTCCTGCCCCAAGTAGAAGAGTTCAAGTATCTTGGGGTCTTGTTCACGATTGAGGGAAGGATGAAGCAGGGGATTGAGAGACGGATCGCTGCAGCCTCTGCTGTGAAATGGAGCCTGTATCGGACCATCGTGGTGAAGAGGGAGGTGAGCCACAAGGCAAAGCTTTCAATTTACCAGTCGATCTACATTTCAGCCCTTACCTATGGTCACGAGCTTTGGGTAGTGACCGAATGAACAAGATCGCATATACAAGCAGCTGAAATGAGCTTCCCTTGCCGGGTGACAGGGCTCTCCCTTAGTGATAAGGTGAGAGTTCTACCATCCTGGAGAGCTCGGAGTAGAACCACTGCTCCCTGCATTAAGAGGGGCCAGTTGAGGTGGCTCAGGCATCTGGTCAGAATGTCTCCCGAACACCTCCCTGGTGTGGTGTTTCGGGCATGTCCAACCAGGAAGAGACCCTGGGGTCAACCTAGACCATGCTGGAGGGACTATGTCTCTCCTCTTGTCTGGGAACACCTCGGTGTCCCCCGGGAAGAGTTGGAGGAAGTGGCTGTGGAGAGGGACGTCTGGACCTCATTGCTTAGGTTGGTGCCCCCGCGACCCGATCCCAAAAGAAGCGGAAGAAGATGATGACAACGATGATGATAAGTATTGGCAGTTTTAAATAAACAAAGTGAAACACGTAAAAACGAGTATTATTATTATTATTATTATTAATAATAATAATTAATACTAATAATAATAAATTACACTAAAACATAACTATAAACGACAAAGGAATTAATTTGCCAAGCCACTTAGTCCAATTAGTTATGTGGGAAAACTGAATAGATTCAATAGCTTATCGCGATCTCATTATGATGTTTTAAATAAGCTAATGGAGGTTTTCTTTATTTTTTAAGCAGATTTGAAGCACATCAAAACCATTCATCATATACTAGTCCTTCTAAAAAAATTAGCATATTGTGATGAAGTTCATTATTTTCTGTAATGTACTGATAAACATTAGACTTTCACATATTTTATATTCATTACACACAGGTGAAGTAGTTCAAGCCTTTTATTGTTTTAATATTGCTAATTTCACCAAAAAAGAAAAGAAAAAAACAAAGATCCCCATCTCAAAAAATTAGCATATTTCAGCTGACCAATAAAAAAAGTGTTTTTAATACAAAAAAAGTCAGCCTTCATATAATTATGTTCAGTTATGCACTCAATACTTGGCAGGGAATCCTTTTGCAGAAATGACTGCTTCAATGCAGCGTGGCATGGAGGCAATCAGCCTGTGGCACTGCTGAGGTGTTATGGAGGCCCAGGATCCTTCGGTAGCAGCCTTAAGCTCATACACAGTGTTGGGTCTGGTGTTTCTCAACTTTCTCTTCACAATATCCCACAGATTCTCTATGGGCTTCAGGTCAGGAGAGTTGGCAGGCCAATTGAGCACAGTAATACCATGGTCAGTAAACCCTTTTCCAGTGGTTTTGGCACTGTGAGCAGGTGCCAGGTCATGCTGAAAAATTAAATCTTCATCTCCATAAAGCTTTTCAGCAGATGGAAGCATGAAGTGCTCCAAAATCTCCTGATAGCTAGCTGCATTGACCCTGCCCTTGATAAACACAGTGGACCAACACCAGCAGCTGACATGGCACCCCAGACCATCACTGACTGTGGGTACTTGACACTGGACTTCAGGCATTTTCGCATTTCCTTCTCCCCAGTCTTCCTCCAGACTCTGGAACCTTGATTTCCGAATGACATGCAAAATTTGCTTTCAGCCAAAAAAAGTACTTTGGACCACTGAGCAACAGTCCAGTGTTGCTTCTCTGTAGCCCAGGTCAGGCGCTTCTGCCGCTGTTTCTGGTTCAAAAGTGGCTTGACCTGGGGAATGTGGCACCTGTAGCCCAGTCCACTGCTTCCACAGGTCCCCCAAGGTCTGGAATCGGCCCTTCTCCACAATCTTCCTCAGGGTTCGGTCACATCTTCTGGTTGTGCAGCGTTTTCTGCTACACTTTTTCCTTCCCACAGATGTCCCACTGAGGTGCCTTGATACAGCACACTGGGACCAGCCTATTCGCTCAGAGATTTCTTTCTGTGTCTTATCCTCTTGCTTGAGGGTGTCAATGATGGCCTTCTGGACAGCAGTCAAGTCGGCAGTCTTACCCATGATTGCGGTTTTAAAAGCCTCAGGAATCTTTTGCAGGTGTTTAGAGTTAATTGGTTGATTCAGATGATTAGGTTAATAGCTCGTTTAGACTATCTTTTCATGATATGCTATTTTTTTGAGATAGGAATTTTGGGTTTTCATGAGCTGTATGCCAAAATAGCATCAGTATTTAAACAATAAAAGACCTGAAATATTTCAGTTGGTGTGCTATGAATCTAAAATATATGAAAGTTTAATTTTTATCAGTACATTACATAAAATAATGAACTTTATCACAACATGCTAATTCTTTGAGAAGGACCAGTATATACAGCTAACTGGGTTATCAAAGGCGGGCCATGTCTCTCACTGTCTATGGTGAGAGGCATGTAAAATAACCATTGCTGACTCTCGTAAAGAGTAGCTGCAAAGCCGTCAGCGTGTTTCTGTCCCTTGCTAAAAAGGGTTGTGACAGGAAGAGCATCCGACGTAAAAACCTATGTCAAAATCAAATGTGCGAATCAGGTGATTCACTGTGCTGACTCCCGAGAATGGGAAAAAGCCAAAAAGAAAAAAAAGATAGTGTAACAAACCCGTAGATATGCCTATCTAACAAAATATTAGTCCTGCTAACAGTATTTATTCACAAGTTAAGCGGATCTAAGGTTACATTCACGGTGAAGCCGGTTATAGATCTGCCTGTAGATCTGTATTGTACACTTAGCCTTATAGCTCTAAACTATTGCATTTACTTCAAGTTATAGTTTCAAATTTTGGTCCTGTAGTTTTTAAACTTGTGACAAAGATCTATTATGTTCTCACGCAAGTGTATATATAAATACATATATATATATATATATATATATATATATATATATATATATATATATATATATATATATATATATATATATATATATATATATATATATATATATATATATATATATATATAATGCAGCCATGAGGTGGGGGGGGGGGCACTAACCAGTGTCTCTCCCCCTCATGCCGGTCGCAAGCCCGGAGAAATGCAGAGGGTTGTGTCAGGAAGGGCATCCGACGAAAAATCAATTCCAAACATTTAAGATGCAAATCAGAAGTATTACCCCCATACCGGATCGGTCGAGGCCCGGGTTAACAACGACCGCCATCAGTGCTGTCAACCAACAGGGTGCTGATAGAAATTGGACTACTGTTGGTCGAAGACGTCGAAGAAGGAGAGGTGGGAGGCGTGTCCGTAGGCAGAGAGAGAAGAGGAAAGGCATGAGTCTAGGACTGAGAGTAGGGACTTTGAATGTTGGAACTATGCAAAGAAAAGGTAGAGATCTGGCTGACATGATGCAGAGGAGGAAGGTGGAAATACTGTGTGTTCAGGAGACCAGGTGGAAAGGTAGCAAAGCTAAAAGCTTAGGAGCAGGGTTTAAGCTATTTTATCACGGTGTGGATGGGAAGAGGAATGGAGTAGGAGTCATCTTGAAGGACGGGTTTGTCAGGAATGTTCTAGAAGTGAAAAAAGTGTCAGACAGAGTGATGATTCTCAAGTTAGAAATTGAAGGCGTGATGTTCAATGTTGTTAATGCTTATGCCCCACAGGCAGGATGTGAGCTAGAAGAGAAGGAGAGATTCTGGAGTGACTTAGATGAAGTGATGCAGAGTACCGCCAGAGGTGAAAGAGTGGTCATTGGTGCAGACTTCAATGGACATGTTTGTGCAGGCAACAGAGGGGACGAGGAAGTGATGGGCAGGTTTGGTATCCAGGACAGGAACGCAGAAGGACAGATGTTGGTAGATTTTGCAAAAAGGATGGAAATGGCTGTGGTGAATACTTTCTTCCAGAAGAAACAGGAGCATAGGGTGACTTATAAAAGTGGAGGTAGGAGCACACAGGTAGACTACATCTTGTGTAGGCAATGTAATTTGAAGGAAGTCAGTGACTGCAAAGTCATAGTGGGTGAGAGTGTTGACAAACAGCATAGGATGGTGGTGTGCAGGATGACTCTGCTGGTGAGAAAGGTGAAAAAGGCAAAGGCAGAGCAGAAGACAAAGTGGTGGAACCTGAAAAAGGACGAGTGTCGTGTTGTCTTCAATGAGGAGTTGAAACAGGCTTTGGGTGGCCACGAAGTGCTTCCAAATGACTGGACAACCACAGCAAATGTGATCAGGGACACAGGTAGGAGAATACTTGGTGTGTCCTCTGGAAGGAAAGTAGATAAGGAGACTTGGTGGTGGAATGAGGAAGTGCAGGAGTGTGTACAAAGGAAGAGGTTAGCTAAGAAGAAGTGGGACATTGAGAGGACCGAAGAGAGTAAACAGGAGTACAGGCAGACACAGCATAAGGCGAAAGTAGCAGTGGCTAAGGCCAAACAGAGGGCGTATGATGACTTATATGATCAGTTGGATAGTAAAGAAGGAGAAAATGATCTCTACAGGTTGGCACAGCAGAGAAATAGAGATGGGAACGACATGCAGCAAGTTAGATTGATAAAGGACAGAGAGGGAAATGTATTGACTGATGACAGAAGTGTGCTGGGAAGATGGAAAGAGTACTTTGAAGAGCTGATGAATGAGGAAAATGAGAGAGAAAAAAAGAGTAGAAGAGGTAACCATTGAGGAGCAGGATGTAGCAAAGATCAGTAAGGGTGAAGTGAGAAGGGCATTGAAGAGGATGAAGAATGGAAAGGCAGTTGGTCCTGATGATATACCCGTGGAGGTATGGAAGTGTCTAGGAGAGGTAGCAGTAGATTTTCTGACAAGAACATTCAACAAGGTACTAGAGAGTGAGCAGATGCCGGAGGAGAAGTGTGCTTGTGCCCATTTTTAAGAACAAGGGAGATGTGCAGAGTTGCAGCAACTACAGAGGGATAAAGTTGATGAACCATACAATTTTATTTATTTATTTAAGGGACAATGTACAGGAACATTAAGCTCATAGAGACAGAGATGTACTGTACCAGATTATAGCTTATAGCTCGTTTCCATCTGTAGACCCTAATTTAGAATGGCCAATTAACCTACAGTGCATGTCTTTGAATTGTGGGAGGAAACCGGAGCACCCGGAGGAAACCCACACAAGCATGGGGAGAACATGCAAACTGCACACAGAAACGCCCAGACCGGGAATCAAACCCGGGCCTTCTTGCTGTGAGGCGGACGTGCTAACCACTACGCCACCGTGCCTCGCCATGAAGTTATGGGAAAGAATAGTGGAAGCTAGACTAAGGGCAGAGGTCAGCATTTGTGAACAACAGTTTGGTTTCATGCCAAGAAAGAGCACCACAGATGCAATGTTTGCCTTGAGGATGTTAATAGAGAAGTACAGAGGAGGTCAGAGGGAGCTACATTGTGCCTTTGTGGATCTGGAAAAAGCATATGACAGGGTGCCAAGAGAAGGACTGTGGTATTGCATGAGGAAGTCTGGAGTGGCAGAGAAGTATGTTAGAGTGGTGCAGGACATGTATGAGAGATGTAAGACAGTGGTGAGGTGTGCTGTCGGTGTGACCGACGATTTCAAGGTGGAGGTGGGTCTGCATCAAGGGTCAGCTCTGAGCCCCTTCTTGTTTGCTATGGTGATGGACAGGCTGACAGACGAGGTGAGACAAGAATCTCCATGGACTATGATGTTTGCAGATGACATCGTGATCTGTAGTGAGAGCAGAGAACAAGTGCAGGAAAATCTAGAGAGGTGGAGGTATGCCCTGGAAAGGAGAGGAATGAAGGTTAGCCTCAGAAAATTAGAATACATGTGTGTGAATGAGAAGGACCCAGGGGGAACGGTGATGTTACAGGGAGCAGAGATAACGAAGGTGGAGGATTTTAAGTACTTAGGCTCAACAATCCAGAGCAATGGAGAGTGTGGAAAAGAGGTGAAGAAGCGTGTGCAGGCAGGCTGGAATGGTTGGAGAAAAGTATCCGGTGTGATGTGCGATAGGAGAGTGTCAGCAAGAATGAAGGTAAAAGTGTACAAGACGGTGGTGAGGCCAGCGATGTTGTATGGCTTAGAAACAGTGGCGCTGAGGAAAAGGCAAGAGGCAGAGCTGGAGGTAGCGGAGATGAAAATGTTGAGGTTCTCCCTGGGGGTAACGAGGATGGATAGGATCACAAATGAGTATATCAGAGGGACAGCCCATGTAAGATGTTTTGGAGACAAAGTCAGAGAGGCTAGATTGAGATGGTTTGAACATGTACAGAGGAGGGATAGTGAGTATATTGGCAGTAGGATGCTGAGGTTGGAACTACCAGGCAGAAGGCCTCGAGGAAGACCAAAGAAGAGATTTATGGATGTGGTGAAGGAAGACATGAAGGTCGTTGGAGTCAGAAAAGAAGATGCGGAGGACAGGGGGAGGTGGAGGTGGATGATTTGCTGTGGCGACCCCTAAAGGGAGCAGCCGAAAGTAAAAGAAGATATATATATATAGGTAGTATATATACATATATATAAGTAAAAATAAAAGGACAGAGCAAAGACTTTCTATTGAAACTTGATTTTCACTACAGATGTGTTTCGAGAGACTGTGAAACCATCCTCTCTCTTCAGGTTATTCCAAAAGAATGTTTAAAATGTATTGGGGGTGGTGCTATGTCAATAAACGTGGCGTCCACCAGATGGCGTGATGCACATTTTGCATTCGGGGCAGGATCTCATAAATATTGGGTATGGATGCACACACACACACACACACACACACGCACATACACGCACGCACGCACGCACACACACACACACATATATATATATATATATATATATATATATATATATATATATATATATATATATATATAAGTATAGAAAAATTAAAAATAATAATTAAAATAAAAATACAGTTTAACAAATAAAGTTTAATAAAATAGATCTGATTGTTATGGTCTGTGCTGGCTGGAGGCGTTAACTCTCTTCATTCATTGCAAGCGCTGGGGGGTGTGGCTGCTACCTGCAAGCGAGATCCAGAGAGAGCACCTGTTTCCCTTCAACAATCAGCAATCAGTGAGCTATAAATTGGATCGGCGCGCTTCGCTCTGACATCAGAAGATTGGATTGTCCGGACTCCTGCTATCTCTCTGGTATTCTGCTTCGTGCTCGACCAGTTTTCCTCGATTAATTGCTTCCAGTGATTTAGATTTTCCAAAGTGCAAAATAAAATCTTCTTACATGGTCTCCTGCATCTCTGGGTCCGACGCATATGCTCAAGCTATAACATTATTAACCATATTGAAAATTGCATTCATGAATAAAGTACAGATCCAGGAATGGTTAGTCTGTTTAGACAAGTAAATTTGGCATAGCCTAGCTTAGGCTAGCAGAGAGGCAAGTTAATTCGACTTAAGTCATTTTTCGACTTAAGTCATCTCTCCTGAAACCAATTAACGACGTTGGGTGAGGTATACCTGTATGTATGTATATATGTATATATCTTCTTCTTCTTTTACTTTCGGCTGCTCTCTTCAGGGGTCGCCACGGCAAATCATCCGCCTCCACCTCACCCTGTCCTCCGCATCTTCTTTTCTGACTCCAACGACCTTCATGTCTTCCTTCACCACATCCATAAATCTCTTCTTCGGTCTTCCTCGAGGCCTTCTGCCTGGTAGTTCCAACCTCACCTTATCTCTGCTCCCTGTAACATCACCGTTCCTCCTGGGTCCTTCTCATTCACACACATGTATTCTGATTTTCTGAGGCTAACCTTCATTCCTCTCCTTTCCAGGGCATACCTCCACCTCTCTAGATTTTCCTGCACTTGTTCTCTGCTCTCACTACAGATCACGATGTCATCTGCAAACATCATAGTCCATGGAGATTCTTGTCTCACCTCGTCTGTCAGCCTGTCCATCACCATAGCAAACAAGAAGGGGCTCAGAGCTGACCCTTGATGCAGTCCCACCTCCACCTTGAATTCGTCGGTCACACCGACAGCACACCTCACCACTGTCTTACATCTCTCATACATGTCCTGCACCACTCTAACATACTTCTCTGCCACTCCAGACTTCCTCATGCAATGCCACAGTTCTTCTCTTGGCACCCTGTCATATGCATTTTCCAGATCCACAAAGGCACAATGTAACTCCCTCTGACCTTCTCTGTACTTCTCTATCAACATTCTCAAGGCAAACATTGCATCTGTGGTGCTCTTTCTTGGCATGAAACCAAACTGTTGTTCACAAATGCTGACCTCTGCCCTTAGTCTAGCTTCCACTATTCTTTCCCATAACTTCATCGTATGGCTCATCAACTTTATCCCTCTGTAGATGATGCAACTCTGCACGTCTCCCTTGTTCTTAAAAATGGGCACCAGCACACTTCTCCTCCACTCCTCCAGCATCTGCTCACTCTCTAGTACCTTGTTGAATGTTCTTGTCAGAAAATCTACTGCTACCTCTCCTAGACACTTCCATACCTCAACTGGTATGTCATCAGGGCTAATTGCCTTTCCATTCTTCATCCTCTTCAATGCCCTTCTCACTTCACCCTTACTGATCTTTGCTACATCCTGCTCCTCAATGGTTACCTCTTCTACTCTTTTTTCTCTCTCATTTTCCTCATTCATCAGCTCTTCAAAGTACTCTTTCCATCTTCCCAGCACACTTCTGTCATCAGTCAATACAGTTCCCTCTCTGTCCTTTATCAATCTAACTTGCTGCACGTCCTTCCCATCTCTATTTCTCTGCTGTGCCAACCTGTATAAATCATTTTCTCCCTCTTTACTATCCAACCTATCATACAAGTCATCATACACCCTCTGTTTGGCCTTAGCCACTGCTACTTTCGCCTTACGCTGTGTCTCCCTGTACTTCTGTTTACTCTCTTCGGTCCTCTCAATGTTCCACTTCTTTTTGGCTAACCTCTTCCTTTGTACACACTCCTGCACTTCCTCATTCCACCACCAAGTCTCCTTATCTACTTTCCTTCCAGAGGACACACCAAGTACTCTCCTACCTGTGTCCCTGATCACATTTGCTGTGGTTGTCCAGTCATTTGGAAGCACTTCCTGGCCACCCAAAGCCTGTTTCAACTCCTCCTTGAAGACAACACGACACTCTTCCTTTTTCAGCTTCCACCACTTTGTCTTCTGCTCTGCCTTTGCCTTTTTCACCTTTATTACCATCAGAGTCATCCTGCACACCACCATCCTATGCTGTTTGGCAACACTCTCACCCACTATGACTTTATTCCCACCGCTGTCAGACTGTACAACGCCACTTTGTAACTGTCTGTGAAAATACCGGTTATGTGCAACAAAAAACCCCGTGCACTTTAATCAACCACATCTACCCCACTGACTGTGAACCATATCAACCCATTTACTCTGCACTCAGATACATATACACTTTAATATAGGCCAGTCTATAAAGTTGCTCCATTCTTTTCTTTTATTCTTGTATTTTATTCTTTTCTTTTATTGTTTATTAATTTATACTATTTATGTATCTATTTATTTATTTACTTATATAATATATATGTATGTGTGTATGTTTGTACTTGTATCTATTTTTGCACCCCCTACTGATAGTACCTCAAGAGCCTGTAACAGTGAATTTCTCCATTGTGAGATTAATAAAGCTGTATCTTATCTTATCTTATCTTTGCAGTCACTGACTTCCTTCAAATTACATCGCCTACACAAGATGTAGTCTACCTGTGTGCTCCTACCTCCGCTTTTATAAGTCACCCTATGCTCCTGTTTCTTCTCGAAGAAAGTATTCACCACAGCCATTTCCATCCTTTTTGCAAAATCTACCAACATCTGTCCTTCTGCTTTCCTGTCCTGGATACCAAACCTGCCCATCACTTCCTCATCCCCTCTGTTGCCTGCACCAACATGTCCATTGAAGTCTGCACCAATGACCACTCTTTCACCTCTGGTGGTACTCTGCATCACTTCATCTAAGTCACTCCAGAATCTCTCCTTCTCTTCTAGCTCACATCCTGCCTGTGGGGCATAAGCACTAACAACATTGAGCATTACACCTTCAATTTCTAACTTGAGACTCATCACTCTGTCTGACACTCTTTTCACTTTTAGAACATTCCTGACAAACTCCTCCTTCAAGATGACTCCTACTCAATTTCTCTTCCCATCCACACCGTGATAAAATAGCTTAAACCCTGCTCCTAAGCTTTTAGCTTTGCTACCTTTCCACCTGGTCTCCTTAACACACAGTATTTCCACCTTCCTCCTCTGCATCATGTCAGCCTGCTCTCTACCTTTTCTTTGCATAGTTCCAACATTCAAAGTCCCCACTCTCAGTCCTAGACTCATGCCTTTCCTCTTCTCTCTCTGCCTACGGACACGCCTCCCACCTCTCCTTCTTCGATGTCTTCGACCAACAGTAGTCCAATTTCCATCAGCACCCTGTTGATTGACAGCACTGATGGCGGTCGTTGTTAACCCGGGCCTCGACCGATCCGGTATGGAGGTAATACTTTTGATTTGCATCATAAATAATTGGCATTGGTTTTACGTTGGATGCCCTTCCTGACACAACCCTCTGCATTTCTCCGGGCTTGGGACCGGCATGAGGGGGAGAGACACTGGTTAGTGCCCCCCCCACCTCATGGCTGCATTATATGTATGTATGTGTGTATATGTATATGTATATATATATATATATATATATATATATATATTTTAGTTCCGCTCGAGTTGTGAATAAATACTGTTACCAGGACTAATAGTTTTGTTGGATAGGCCTATCTTCGGGTTTGTTACACTTATAGGCTGGTGAAATTTTAGCCATTCATTAAAAGTAATAGTTTTGCCGTTTGATACAAAAAAGAAATTTGAAAATTCTTTGATACAAATGGTACAATATGACCACGTGGAGCTACACAGTCAATGTTATGCCGCTATATATGCAAGACACAAAGCTTATCTACTGTAACTTACTTTTCGTTCACTGATGGTGAAAATATCCACAAATATGTGATATATATATGAACAAAACCATCAAAAGCACGCTTTCCCTGCCAGTTCCAACAGAAACTCCAACGGAAACTAAAACACCAGTGGATGCACGCACATGCGTACAACTTTTTCCTGACCACTCCCATCGAACCGGTACCAGTTGAGCAAGGGTTGGGGAGCCTGGCCTACAGTATAATTTTTCATGTCGGACAGCATGTGCCTGTGCAAATGACTAAGTAAGAGGCCAAATTAGGGAAATTTTTCAATAAATCTGGACTCAATTTGGGGAAAAAAATATTGAAAAAATGGGTATAGTTAGCATGGCACACACCTGAAGCATCCCCTCCCCCAAGCTGGTCTATAGATGTAGACTTGCGTGAGAACATAATCTTTGTCACAAGTTTAAAATTGGCAGGACTGAAATTTGAAACTTACAATAAATGCAATAGTTTATAGTTATAAGGCTAAGTGTGGTGTGAGGTTCATTTAAAAGACCCATTGCTGACTTTTGTAAAGAGGAGCTGCATTGCCATCAGTGTGTTTCTGCCCTGCGATGGCCTGGCGAGCTGACCAGGGTGTACTCTGCCCTCGCTTGGAGTTGGCTAAGGTGGGCGAAAGCCTCCCTGTGACCCTAATTAGGATTATGCGGTTCAGAAAATGAATGAAAGTGTAACTGACTGATTCAGTCACCTGTCAAAGCATTTCTGTTGCTTTTAATAGTCGCTGGACTAGATCCAAAAAGCAGTGGTGCTCAATCAACAGTCTTCGATTCAGTTCCAGATTATCGCTATTAAAGTGGGTTCTGTCTGTCTACTGTCAGTTATTTTGGATAAAATACATACATATGTTTAATCATGCAACAAAAAAAGATAATTGATCTAATAACTTCATTCATGTTCAATTCCATCACCATAAAAAGGTGCATTGTTTAAATATAAAAAATTTTCAAAGGTATTTTTTCATGGTCAGGTAATTTCAACAAACAACAGTTGAAGCCGTTCACGTTTTGATTTGACAGGTAATGGAATGTTCAAGCATCTGTGGTGATGCTTTCTGTGCTCTCTGAGTGATACTGTATGGAGTTATATAATATTGCGGTATCAGTTCAGTTCATTTTCAGTAACCGCTTAATCCTAATTTGGGTCGCGGGGAGGCTGGTGCCCATCCCAGCCAACTTCGGGCGAGGGCAGAGTACACCCTGGACAGCTCGCCAGGCCATCACAGAGCAGAAACACGTGACAGCTTTGCAGCCTACTCTTTGAATATATATATATTATTTATATTTATATATATTTATTTATTATTATTATTATTTTTTTTTTCTGTTATGATGTCATCATTTTGTTTGTTCGAAAATCCTGAACTGGGCTTCATGAAATTCTATCTATTGCCCATAAGAACAAGTATGTCTCGTTTCATGTGGTTCTGATTGGCAATGACAGTGAGATAAAACTTTTAGAACCAAGTGTCTACAACAACAACAACAACAACAATAGCAATGAGAAGTCTGATAAAAAATAAATAAATAAATAAGTGAAGATTCCTCCAGTGGAAAGATTACGGGGAAACGGTGATTCATTGGTTAACACTGTCACCTCACAGTTGACTGGTGCGGGTTAAAATCTCAGCCAACAATTTTTCTGTGTAGAGTTTGTATGGCGGTCTGTCTCTGTTAGTCCTGTGATAAACTTGTGACCTGTTCAGGGTGTAAACCTGCCTCTCACCTGAAATCAGCTGAAGCTTCCCTGTAACTCTGATGGATAAGCAGTGTAGATAATTGATGGAACATTGACAGTGGAGTGTCTGATTGCTCAATGTCACAGGGTGCCCTCATGTCTTCCCCGTCTCGTTCTTTTTTTTTTTTTTTAGTTATGCTGCCAAAGTTAGACATGCATATATATATATATATATATATATATATATATATATATATATATATATATATATATATATATATGTATATATATATATATATATATATATATATATATATATATATATAATAATAATAATAATAAAAATAAAAGGACAGGACAAAGACGCAGGGCGGAAACACACCAACGGCTTTGCAGCCTACTCTTGGCGAAAGTCAGCAATGGTTCTTTTATATAGATAATATATAAAATAAATATTTGGTAACAACTAGTTATACAAATGTAGAATAACAAATGCAATAAAAATAAATTAAAATAAAATTAAATGTCTGTCTTCCTTTTGCCTTTTTACTCGGGAGTTGCCACAGAGAATCATCTGATTCGCACATTTGATTTGGCAGAGGTTTTTACGTCGGATGCCCTTCCTGTCACAACCCCTTTAGCAAGGGACAGAAACACGCTGACGACTTTGCAGCTACTCTTTACGAAAGTCAGCAATGGTTCTTTTACATGCCTCACACCATAGACAGTGACAGACATGGCCCGCCTTTGATAACCCAGTTAGCTGCACTGGGGGGGCAGTGACAATCTAGTGGAGAGTGGGACTCGAACCCCCAACCTCGGGATCAGCGATCCAGCGCCCTATACCACTAGACCACCACTGCCCCTAAAATAAAATTGAATGAATGAATAAATAAATGAATAAACAAATAAATAAATAAATCAATAAAAATATCCTGGCTAAGTGTGGTTGAAGTCATGGATAGCCCATAAAGTTTAAAACTAATTTCCTAGATGTAGAATTAGGTGTAAAAGTAGTCATTGTTGATGACCTGCTGTTTCGAGGATGTGATTTTGGCTTGATTACAGCATTACATTGTCCTCTCTGAGGTCAAACATGAAACATAGTAAAAAGCCAACATGCCATCATCATCATCATCATCATCATCATCATCATCAACATCAACATCATCATCATGATCCTCTTCTTCTTCTGCTTCCTCCACTTAATCTGTGGTTGTGTTGCAGGGACAGCAGACCAAGCAATTAAGTCTAAATGTCCTTCTCCTCAGCCATTTCCTAAAGCTCTTCCATGGGGACACTGAGGCGTTCCCAAACCAGCCGGAAGACATAATCCCTCCAGCGTGGTCTCGGTCGACCCCGGGGTCTCTTCCTGGTTGGACACGCCCAAAACACCAAACAAGGGAGGGGTTCAGGAGGCATTCTAACTAGATGTCCAAGCCAGCTCAACTGGCTCCTCTCAATGCGAAGGAGCAGTGGTTCTACTCCGAGCTCCTCCCACATAGCTGAGCTTCTCACCTTATCTCTAAGGGAGAGCCTCGCCACTTGGCAAAGGAAGCTCATTTCAGCCGCTTGTATCCGTGAAATGTTCTTTTGGTCACTACCCTAAGCTCGTGAATGTAGGTGAGCGGTGGAATGTAGATACTGGTAAATTGAGAGGCTTGCCTTGTGGCTCAGCTCTCTCTTCACCATGACAGACCGGTACAGGCTCCGCTTTACAGAAGAAGCTGCAGCAATCTGCCTGTCAATGTCTTCTCTTCTATCAGTTTTATAAGAAGGTCCTGAGTTTGATTCCCAGCTTGGCATGTCTGTGTGTAATTTGCATATTTTACTTCAACAGTCCAAAAACATGCACAGCAGGTTACATGGCTGTTCCAAATCGCCTCCCGGCGTGAGTGTGAGTATGAATGGTTGTGTGAGTTTTGGCCCTCCGATGAAAATGATGTTGGATAAACCAGGAGTTGAAAGAAATCAAATTAGAGGTGGTATAAGCACCAACCATGAACATAACAGGTAATAGAAAAATATATTAATTAAGGCTGGATGGACTGAAATAGCTAAGTGTAAACATCAAGGGAAATCAATCTGAAATAAGAAATCTGACGCAGCAGAATGAAAAGTATAAGTACAGGGGTTTCTGGGGGGATTTTCAGACTATAGGTTGCTTGACTGACTGCTCTTAGATGATGTCTTTTTTCTTGCAGTCCTGATTTATGGTGTGAAAGAAAATAAAGCGTATCTTGCCTCTTCTAATCTGGCTGTATTAAGTTTATTTATTTCTATTAAAAGTTTAAAGTATTATTAGACCAAAATGAACAAGAATAAATCACTTCTAGAAGATTGGATCCTTGCTTTCCACCAGCATATGTGCAACTTGGGCAAGACGGCCTATTTTTCTAACACTGGGGAGCTGTCCATGGTGTACCCGACCTTCGTGAATGAATGGTGCATGGTGGATCTGACCTTTTTTTTTTAATTATTATTATTTTTTTTAATTAATTAATTAATTTTTTTTTGCGGGTATTTACTAAAGCTGCCAACTGAGAACGAGTCAAGTGTCAGTTTCTCAAACTTGACTCTGATGTACTTGTCTCTTTGCTGTGCACCAGAGTCTCCCACGTCTTTTTCGTTAGTTCCAGTTTATGCTGCTCTGATGGTTGAGCTCTCAAGTTTCTATTCTCCAACAACCTTCATTTCTCAGAACTTATTCTAAACATATTCAACTCACCTAAAGAAGGGTAATTCTATTACTTCTATTATCAGAATAACAGTTTTCATCTTAATTTTAGGACTGAGAGTAGGGACTTTGAATGTTGGAAGCATGCAAAGAAAAGTTAGAGAGCTGGCTGACATGATGCAGAGGAGGAAGGTGGACATACTGTGTGTTCAGGAGACCAGGTGGAAAGGTAGCAAAGCTAAAAGCTTAGGAGCAGGGTTTAAGCTGTTTTATCATAGTGTGGAAGAGAAGAGAAATGGAGTAGGAGTAATCTTGATTGAGGGATTTAGTGCTTATGCCCCACAGGCATTGTGTGAGCTAAAAGAGAAGGAAAGATTCTGGAGTGACTTCGATGAAGTGATGCAGAGTACCCCCAGAGGTGAAAGAGTGGTCACTGGTGCAGACTTCAATAGACATGTTAGTGCAGGCAACAGAAGGGGCAAGGAAGTGATGGGCAGGTTTGGTATCCAGGACAGGAACACAGAAGGACAGATGTTGATAGATTTTGCAAAAAGGATGGAAATGGCTATAGTGAATACTCTCTTCCGGAAGAAACTGGAGCATAGGGTGACTTATAAAAGCGGAGGTAGGAGCACACAGGTAGACTACATCTTGTGTAGGTGATGGAATTTGAAGGAAGCCCGTGACTGCAAAGTAGTAGTGGGTGAGAGTGTTGCCAAACAGCACAGAATGGTGGTGTACAGGATGACGCTGATGGTGAGGAAGGTAAAGAAGGCAAAGGCAGAGCAGAAGACAAAGTGGTGGAAGTTGAAAAAGGAAGAGTGTTGTCTTCAAGGAGGAGTTGAAACAGGCTTTGGGTGGCCAGGAAGTGCTTACAGATGACTGGATAACCACAGCAAATGTGATCAGGGACACAGGTAGGAGAGTACTTGGTGTGTCCTCTGGAAGGAAAGTAGATAAGGAGACTTGGTGGTGGAATGAGGAAGTGCAGGAGTGTGTACAAAGGAAGAGGTTAGCTAAGAAGAAGTGGGACATTGAGAGGACTGAAGAGCGTAAACAGGACTACAGGGAGACACAGCGTAAGGCGAAAGTAGCAGTGGCTAAAGCCAAACAGAGGGCCTATGATGACTTGTATGAAAGGTTGGACAGTAAGGAGGGAGAAAATGATCTATACAGGTTGGCACAGCAGAGAGATAGAGATGGGAAGGACGTGCAGCAAGTTAGATTGATAAAGGACAGAGAGGGAAATGTATTGACTGATGACTGAAGTGTGCTGAGAAGATGGAAAGAGTACTTTGAAGAGCAGATGAATGAGAAAAATGAGAGAGAAAAAGAGTAGAAGAGGTGACAATTGAGGAGCAGGATGTAGCAAAGATTAGTAAGGGTGAAGTGAGGAGGGCATTGCAGATGATGAAGAATGGAAAGGCAGTTGGTCCTGATTATATACCTGTGGAGGTATGGAAGTATCTAGGAGAGGTAGCAGTAGATTTTCTGACAAGAACATTCAACAAGGTTCTAGAGAGTGAGCCGATGCCAGAGGAGTGGAGGAGAAGTGTGCTGGTGCCCATTTTTAAGAACAAGGGAGACGTACAGAGTAGCAGCAACTACAGAGGGATAAAGTTGATGAGCCATACGATGAAGTTATGGGAAAGAATAGTGGAAGCTAGACTTATGGCAGAGGTCACCATTTGTGAACAACTTTTTCGTTTCATGCCAAGAAATAGCGCCACTGATGCAATGTTGCTTTGCGGATGTTAATAGAGTAGTACAGATAAGGTCAGAGGGAACTGCATTGTGCCTTTGCGTATCTGGAAAAAGCATATGACATAGACTGTGAGAGACATGCCCCGACGGTGACAACTCTGTGGGGACTCAAACCCCCAACCTTTGGATCAGCGATCCTGCGCCCTATCCACTAGACCACCACTGCCCCTGTGATCTTACTGTATAGTGTTTGTACACGTCATGCACCGCGGAGAAGAGTTACTGTCAGAGGTGAGTACAGTACTTAATGCATTTATATACTTTATATATGCCCCCTCCCACACCCCTTTGTATACAAAAATAATAACAATATACAGTGGAAATTGTTGATAAAAATGAATAATCGGAACCCAATAATATTTAAATACACTGACCTGTTTGACAATTCACCGTCTGGTGCTAGACCCCTAACATGATGGGATAGCATCATGCATCCTCTGCATCATGTCAGC